>WAAB01025748.1:0-52199 GCA_013389865.1 Piaya cayana | reverse complement strand
TTTATTTAAAGCCTGTTCAATCTCAATTTATGAAATCCAGATTGTGAAGCAACACAACAATTTATTCTTGTCCTTGGCATGTTTGGTCCTTAACAGCAATTTTACACTACGCTGTGCCAAATAATACACTTGAATACCTTAATCAAGCATTTAGGAAACTGCTTACAAAGACTCAACGCACAGTAGCACCTCTGCAAATAAAGGTCAAATACCTTACGTTGTCATCTCCCTTAGCAAGCACAACACCATACATGTATACACTAGGGTTAAAATCTGGATTTTGGCTTTCTTTTTTCAAAGCTAATTATTCTTCCCAACTTTGAAGAGATTTGATTTGGCCATGCTTATACATTTTTCCCCCTTCCTTTAAACAACAAAAACACGTTTTTAGTGTTTTCAGATGTTGAGATCTTTCATGCTAGCTAAAGACACTAATTTGAGGAGAAAGAACCAGCCAACAGCCCAAGTCCAGTCTTTTGAAGATAATACAGCTACGTGACAACTTCTGGCAGTTGGCCGTGGAAAAGTCAGGATCACTTGGTGTCTTATATCCTGCTTCATTTTTCACATAAATGTGTGACATACATCTGGCTCTGGAATAAGCTTCAGTTCATCTTTTAGGCCCACCAGTGCGCCTCTTTCTTCTTAAGTCGTTTTGCAGAGAAAATTTCCTAATCACTTTACCTTAAAATAATACACTGTGCTAACAGCAAAGCATACAGCTGAAATGCTAAAATCTCAGCTAGATGCTGGTTTAATACACTGTGCCAGTACAGCACTGCATGTGTACAAGCAACTGCACTTCAAATCACAGAATCAGACCCAGGACAGAAGATCTAAGTCAGACCTTTTACAGTTAACTAAAACAGAATCACAGAACTGTTCGGGTTGGAAGGAGCCTTAAAAGCCCATCCAGTTCCAACCCCTATGCCACAGGCAGGGCCACCGTCCAGCACATCACAGTTTGCTCAAAACCCCATCCAACCTGGCTGCAGAAGGGAACCACCGAAAAAGAACTATAGCTACTGAAACCAGTCATACACCAGCAGGGTCAGGTGGTGTTCCAACGTTTTTACTACTAGCAAGGAGGGGAGACTATCAAATGACAACTGTCACTGCCAAGTCACAGCAGAAAATGTGCATAGCTTCTTAAAACACTTACAGAACACGTTTTTGGATCTGCTGTGTGAAGTCTACCATTCACCATCAATTGATACCGTTTTTTGGAAATCAGTACACTGGAGCCAAAAGAAAGGTAGCAGCCTGGGAGAAGCTAACAAGCCTGAGAGGTGAAGTCATTCAAGCACTCAGACACGGAAGCCGCACTGACACAGGGGCTCTACAAGCTTTACAGCTCCTCCACTCCAGTAGAAGACTGCACGAGAACACTGTTGCTTGGTTTGAGGCTCCACAACAGTGTAAAAAGTATAAGACAGCTGTATGCACCACTTACAGCAATTAACATTGTCTCTTCGCTACTTGACTTTTTACAGTTAGCTAACCTCGCCACTAATCTTTATGTTTTTGAATAAAACAATAGAAGCCTATTGCAATAAAAGAACTGGAAATATTCTGGTTCCCCATTATGGTGAGTATTACTGGACAGCTTCAATAATATTAAACCTTAGGACTTAACAAAACAACTTACACTAAAGACACTGGATTTTGCTAAGAGGTTAAAATGCTTGGGTATTTGGAAAGCTGATTAAAAACATGCCAGAGAAAGAAGTTGTTTCTACTTTCCACACCACTTTATTGCCTAACTTTTTACTTTCTGTTGCTGTAATATACCTCGCATTATGTGCTTCCTTCGATTGATATCACCAGATTTAATTAAGCTAATATACAGTTTTGACAATACCCTGCCCTATACCTAAATAATGCCTTTAGATGCTCCATCACTACTGTCAGCATTATTCTTCAACGCAAAAAGAGAAGTATAAAAAAAAGAAAAATCAGAGTAAAAAGCCATTAAGTGTACAGCCACCTCTATGGCCTCCTCAGCAGCAGCAGCTAACATATTCATTTAAAATTTACTTACATATAGGTAAGCAGGATACTGCAAAGAAAAATTTATTAATTTACTGAGTTAATAATGATGGACTTGCCTCAAAGACCCAGATAAACAAAAGTGTCTTGAGTTAAAATAAGATTCATCAGAGGTTATACCCTTTGAACAATTACGATAGGGCAGGGAGCAGAGCAATCTAGTTCCACTGTTACTTTGAAGTAAAGACCTTTATAGATGGTATTTTTCCAGGAACAGAAATTACTCCTGTTTTTTAAAGTCCAATCCAATGCATCTGCTTTGTTTAAAAATAAGGTAATGATTACTTTTGCATCCAATTCCATAGATCAAACTAGAACATTATTCCAAAATCAAAGCAATATAAGCAATTTTTATTTGTTATTTGAAAGAAATTAAATGGAAAACCGCCAGTTTTTAAAATTTCAACCATCAGGCTTTCCTCATTAACATTTTGCAACGTTTGACAATACTTCATAAAATAGCTTTAATATTACCTAAAATGTTGCAATCTAGCCCTTATAAGTTATGCCAAACTTTCCACAGTTCATTCTCCAAAGCCTGCTGAGTCACAGAAAAAAAATTTAAAAAAAAAAAATTAAAAAAAATTAAAAAATCAGATTTATAGCTTTGTCCTAGAAGTGATTTAAGCTAAAATACCAAAAAGTTGCAAGCATCCAGGCCTCCTTTTCATACTACATTCATTTAGGAAATACTTTAATGACAGGCAATCCTAAAAGAGAAGCAGAGATGCAGTATGTTCAACAGGCCAAGTTAAGAGTTCGCACAGGCAAAACGAAAAAGCAAGACCTCCAAACATGACATACTTAGACGGACACTATTAAAGGTATCATATTTCCTGACTTCTGGTTTCACAAAATACTTTATTTTCCTTTGGTAACAGAGCAGGCTTTACAGCAAAACAACACATTAAGATGACATTTGAGGTCTGGTTACTAACAGCTAGCTCTTCTCCCAGAGCGGTTTGAGAATTCATTTCATGGCTTAACAAAATCTATCCTTACCTAAACAGACACGCGAAAGATTTATTCTTTTTTTATATATACACACAAATATAAAATGAGCTTAAAACTAGGACTCAGTAGTTAGGATACTGACTCTCAACATGAACAAACTATTTTTTACAGTCTCAGGCTATGTCTCATTTTGGAAAATTAAACTGTTTGGTTTTTTCTTACTGCCTGAGAAATGTGAAGTAAATCGCCTATAACAAAGCTCTCATCCTGGAAGTGCTTTCGTCTTGTATATAGGTAAAAACAGGTTATGGTTAGAATTTCTCTTACTGCCATAAACAGAGTTTTGTAATTCACAACAAAAATCTTTCATTTTAGGAGTTCAATGCACTGGCTAAACGACTTCAATGTAAACTTAATCCCGGGATCATCTGAAACAGTTCTAAAACAGCATAACCTCTAAACTCCAGACTTCACTTGAACTTAACTCATCAAAGCTGCATTAGAAAATATGTTAGAAAATACCAAGTCCTGCAACAAATGACTTGAAGACAGAGTTAAGAATCAAGCACATATCCCCTTGCTTATCCATTTAACAAACAGGCATTCCCAACCAGCATGCAATTTTGTTCTAGCTGCCTACCTCTAATAAAGAATAACTCCCAGAAGTATTTCAGTGTTATGGAGATTTTGTTCTGTCCCCATCATCATCAGACAAAATGCACCTAGCTTCCTGATAATGCTGATCAGTACACCCAGCTAAGAACAGCAATTGGATGCAGCATTACTTCTGCAGTTTGACATTTAAGTTAATAGTCTTGCAGGGCCAGTAGTTTTCTATAAATCAGATTCTGGATTAAGAAACCTCTTACATTCACCTTTGAAAAAACCAAAAAACAAAACAAGAAAATAATTGCTACCAAAAGCAGAGAAAATCTATAGTCCTTTTTTCCACTAAGTCTAGCATGATAAGCTGAAATCCACTGGTATCTGTGTCATTATGCAACATGAAAGGAATGAAGCTAACCAGAAAATAAAGTGTAAAGGCAGTTTCACGAATAGTGTGGTTTTCAAAGTAGATAGTTGCAACTTCCATTACCACATACTTACATATAAATGCAAATCTATATAATAATATGAAATAATTAGAAACAAAACTTTCTTTACCTACATATCAATTTGAAGACCTGCCCAGATAATATCCTTTTGCTAATGTTGTTAAGATTCTGGTGTCACCAACAGCTCTATTTTCTTGGCAAGCAACTGTACATTTTATGTCAAGTATTGGCTGTCACACAATATAAATTCAACTGTGTTTAAGAGCATGGTTTAGACAAGTAGTCATCTTTTTTTAAGAGAACTTAGTTTTATAAACATGAAATATTATGAATGACTATTAACGCTGAAGTAGAAAAACTGTAGATATTGCACAGTTACAAAAATATTGATACTTACAGCCGTTCAAGTTGCTTTAGGTCCTGAAATGCTCCACGTTCTATCACACTAATCTGATTTTCTTCCAAGTGTCTGCAAATCCAAAAACATCAATTAATTTTAAGACCACAAAATAAAAGAGGTTCCCCACTTCTCTTTACACATGCTACAAAATTGTAATCCACAGAAACAGCAATAACAGTTACCATTACAGACTGCTAAAAAAATCTGGACAGAAAAGCACTGTTTGTCTTGGTCCCTAATAGGAAACACACAAATGGTCTCCCTGAGTGCCAGATTCAGTGGTCACAATTGGAATCCTCAACTTTTACAACCATAACTGTTACGCTCAGGGAAGCGTTAGTCCAGTCTGATGCCTACGTCCTTACTATATCACATATAAGTGATGTAACAGAGTCCTACAGCGCATGGTAACCCACTCCATGCCAATGTATTTTCTTTATGTTCTGCAAAGACTGTAGGCTTACCCCACAGTAAATTCCTAATCACTTTNTTCTTTACCTACATATCAATTTGAAGACCTGCCCAGATAATATCCTTTTGCTAATGTTGTTAAGATTCTGGTGTCACCAACAGCTCTATTTTCTTGGCAAGCAACTGTACATTTTATGTCAAGTATTGGCTGTCACACAATATAAATTCAACTGTGTTTAAGAGCATGGTTTAGACAAGTAGTCATCTTTTTTTAAGAGAACTTAGTTTTATAAACATGAAATATTATGAATGACTATTAACGCTGAAGTAGAAAAACTGTAGATATTGCACAGTTACAAAAATATTGATACTTACAGCCGTTCAAGTTGCTTTAGGTCCTGAAATGCTCCACGTTCTATCACACTAATCTGATTTTCTTCCAAGTGTCTGCAAATCCAAAAACATCAATTAATTTTAAGACCACAAAATAAAAGAGGTTCCCCACTTCTCTTTACACATGCTACAAAATTGTAATCCACAGAAACAGCAATAACAGTTACCATTACAGACTGCTAAAAAAATCTGGACAGAAAAGCACTGTTTGTCTTGGTCCCTAATAGGAAACACACAAATGGTCTCCCTGAGTGCCAGATTCAGTGGTCACAATTGGAATCCTCAACTTTTACAACCATAACTGTTACGCTCAGGGAAGCGTTAGTCCAGTCTGATGCCTACGTCCTTACTATATCACATATAAGTGATGTAACAGAGTCCTACAGCGCATGGTAACCCACTCCATGCCAATGTATTTTCTTTATGTTCTGCAAAGACTGTAGGCTTACCCCACAGTAAATTCCTAATCACTTTTTTGGTTAACACCATTGCTACTCAAACACTGGACAAATGTGTGACATGAAGCTGGAATGAACATAGAACACAAAATTCATGTGAAGATGGTTGTTGCATATTTTCATTACTGTTAATAGCATTCAGTGTAAATGACTTAGAAAGTCTATGAACTCGGATTTAGTGTTGTCCAAGCTCTATTTAGAGCTGCAGGTCCCAAATCTAAGGATACAGCTAAATATCAGGCTGCGCATTTAAATCAAGGAGTTTATCAAAAGAAACTTGACAGTTATACCTAAAAATCAGGTTTGTAGGAAGCGACTTTGTGTTGTTATTTTAAGTAGCTGATTGTATTTGATAGGAACAGTTGGACTCGATGATCCAGTGGGTCTCTTCCAACCTAGTTATTCTATGATTCTATGACTGCAGCAGCATCAGTCTATGTTTGACACCATAAAAAAACCACCCAAACCAAAACAAGTACTGACATTAATGATAGTACAGTACACGTATTTCAGTAGCTTGCAAAATTATATTGGCAGTTGGGATGGGAGCCAAGGAAATCTAAACAACTCCACAGCTAGAGATGAGAGTAGCACTACAGAAAAAAAAAGTCTTCCAATAGGTTTTAAATGTTTTTTTTTTTTAGCATATGACAACTTGATCAAACATGTTAAGGCAGGAGGACAAAGTAGTTGCCTTTCCCTTGGCAGGATTCAGTGAACTCATTCAATGAATTACCACCAAATAATTGTAACAGTTCAACAGTTAAGGCTTAAGGATTTATTTTAGGAGACAACCAAAGAACAACATTGATTGTGATGCTTAATTACAGAAAGGAATTTTTCAGGGGTACTGGTGAGATTATTCATGTTTCTTCACTTCTGAGAGATACCTGTTTCAGAAGGAGAGGTCAACAGAGCGGCAAAACCAACCTGCCTCTGTCAGTGCCAAGACCAATGCAAGATGAGATCAGAATCAAGTGCAATAGTTTAGTCAAACACTGCTAGTGAACTAGATAGCACACACAGCAAATGTAGTCACTGAGCAGCTCCCTTCTGCACATCACAACAATATCGCTCAGTGCCCAAGTACAAGCCTACTGAAGGCAGAACGCAACAGTTACTTGAAATGAAACCTCTAGAAACTGGAAAAACTTAAGCCTCAACTAATGCCGTACATAACATACAAAATAATTTTGTTTCTCTCATCTAGGTTTTTCTTTTTTTCCCCCCATCTGATACATATCCAAATATATATTTGATTTTACATATAGAGATATGCGAGGAAATTAATTTCCACAAAGCAAAAACCTGATGCCCACAGTATTTCTGGCACGGGTGTCAAAAGTGATGTCTGCTTCTAAGATGAAGCGAGGGGGGTGTAAACTACTTGTTCTAATTCACAAAAACCTGTTACAGAAATTTCAAAGGGAAAAATGATTTAACTTTAAAGAGAAAGAACCTCAAGCTTTTCCTGCGAGGACTGAAAGAGCTTCAAAATCTATTACTTGATCTTTTAACCCAAGAATTTTTTTTTAAAGGGTCTATGTCTAACTACAACAATTATTGATGAAGTAGTTCTAACTTTCCTCACTAAATTTGTGGGGGTGTTTGAGATTCAGAGAAAATAGGAATTGAAAAATTATGAATTCTGTACACTGATGTTTCTCTTTTTGATCTTCAAGACACATTTAGAAGTACAGCTAAGTTATTCAATGACAGTTTCAGATCAAGAGACAGCACTACCTCCAAGTTTTGTATTTATCATTTCACACCAGACTTAAAAAAAAAAATCACAGGTTTCCTTGTGATTGCACAAGTAACATGCAGAAATTACTAGCATCTGACTTCTAGTATTATGAACATCCTTATTACTAGCATCCTAAAACAGTCTTTTAAAGAAAGACAGGTTTTGTGTTATACTTACAAGACACGGAGATTCTTCAGTCCTGTGAAGTCCGTCTTTGTGATTCTTGTGATATTATTTTTTTCTAGATCACTGCAGAGAAAAAAGAAACCAGCGTTCAGACACTGTAGCTGACATCCAAATTTCCATTAGCAGAAAGTATCCCCATCACTGAAGCATCTCTCAGCTGCTCAAATTGTACAAACTGTTTCCATTAAAATCTCAAGAAGCAAGTCATCAATTCTGATGCATTTTGCCTCCTCCTCTGAGTACGTTTCTTTCATACAGGAGAGAAACTTGCACTTTCATTTCTAGTATTGGCGCTCACTATATGCTTCTTTCTCCCTCCAGGCTACACTCTTGTAAGAAGCTAAATGTTTTCAAGACCCAATTAGTATGATGCGGTTGAAACAGAGTACTTGGTGGCAACAGGATCATCAAACTGCAAGGTTGTTCTAAACCCAAAAGAAACTTGGGCTACACAGACCTTCAGGAGAGAATAAGTTTAGTGACTTCCAAGTGTAGGTGTACTCAGGCGACTAAAAGACTGGCAAAGCTATAAGAACAGCTTATGGTTTTTTTTCCTCAAGCACTCTAACTGGACAGTGTCCAGATCGCAGCTTTTTGGAAGGGCTGGTTTTCAGACAACGCTGTTCATCACACTGACCTGTTCCCCCAGGTGCGTTCACCCTTTGCCCAGCTCCTGCCTTCTGTCACTATACACTCAATTTACCAACACCTTGATTACGCACCAACACGTTTTCCTCATCTGCTCACATACCAAGTATTACCTCCTGCACTGTTTCAGTCTGCCCCTGATTCAAAATTTATGCCTTTGATTCAAAATTAATTATTAACTGGCATCTCAGGGAAACAGGGAAAACCAACTGTAACCAATGTTGAGCTGTCCAAGCTTCTGGAGCTTTTCTTCGGAAGGAGCACACCAAAACCACAGAACAATTCCACATCTAAATCTACATTTTAACAGAAGAGACAAAACCCAAACACTTCAATTTGTGAAAAATAATGCTTCATTGAAAGATTGACTGAATTAAAAATACAGGAATTCATAAACTATTCCTTCTTCCCAGACTGATCCCATACTCAAGCGAAGCTCCTGTACACAAACTTCGGTGTCCTTAGTGTTACAGAAAACCAAGAATAATGAGTGTCCCAACATCAAGAGCCTTTCTGTCACTTTGTTAAACTCCAAATACCTGCTGGTGCCATAGGTGCTGTGTTGCTGTTCCCTCTCCCATGGATTTGCCTTTGCCAGGCACACCCAGAGTTCTCTCATTTAGGCACATGCTGGTGTCTGGGGGTTTTGTTTGTTTGCTTTATATTTTTCTTTTCCTGTACAGGCTGTTCTACCTGCCCTAGTGCCTACCTACAGGGACAAGACGAACAGCTTGGCTATCTCCTGGTCTTCAGTCAGGCTTATTTTAACATAACAAGCAACATGCACCAAACTTAAAATTGATAAAACAGACCTACTCTCCATTGTGCCACCACAAACCTGTTCTAAGCATCAGTCTCCTAGGTACAATAAGCCTTTTACAAAAAAAAAAAAATTCTGATATTGAAGGAATCTTTTTTTCCTTCCAAGTCAAATTTTTCATCTACCAAAAGCTGCTAAAAATCTAAAATATAATCAGGGTAACGGTATTCTTGTTGAAAAAGCAATCGGTATTTCTCTAAAGACAACAGGATGGTGACCAACGCAATCCGACAATTTTTTTCATCTATTTCCATCAAATAAAAATAATCTAACATGACAAATAAGCCATGAGGCCAGACACAGATTTTTTTAAGAGTATGAGATCACAAATCCACAGGAGGAAGTAGTGGCTTGTCCTATGCAATTAGTTTTTACTGTAGTTCCTGCATCTACATGCACTGGGATAGATACATCTCTTTCACATTATATTTAGAAAGTTAAATTTCTCTCCCGTTCCCAGTAAAATTCAATGACAAAAAGCAAAATCACAGTATTAGTTTTAAGTGCATTTAGACATCATCTGACACCAGCACAAACCTTGACCCTGAAAAAAATGCAGGGAATCAGATGGGTCTTCTCAAGCGCTGTTTCACATTGAGTATTTATTTAGAGAGTAAAAAGGATTAAAGAAAGGAGTAGGCATCAGGGCTTCCAGGAATGCCTCAATCATCATGACCGTGTTCTGAAAAAGGTTGTGTAGATGGCTGCCTGAGACAGCTTCTAAATGCCCAGCCAGCCACTGATGTGAAAGCTCCTGAAGCGTTCAGAACAGTTTTGTTGTTTGTAATCATTCATACATTATCCTAGAACACGGAAAAAGTGCTTCTGGCTGGAACAACTTCCAGTAATTTTCTATCATAGATGCAGTTCCCTTCAAGCTTTCCGGTACGGCTGGTATTTAAGCTGGTATTTACTTTCACCTCTTGCAAAGTCCTATTATTAGGACAGAATTACTACTAAGAAATACATGAGTGTTGCAGTATAAGTGATTCTTTTCTTTCCATTTAGCCCATTTTTTGCTGCCAGCATGAAGTAATATTCTTCTATGACACTGAATGTAAGGCATTGTCATGGTAACAAATTTCATTTTTCTGGTGTGACCCACATGGTCAAATCAAAGCCATTTCATATTCTTAATTCTGAGCTTGTTTAAAGGTACATTTTCAACATCCAGAGAGAAAGCAGGACTGATGTTTTAGCATATCTACTACCTTCCTCAAATGCTTCAAAACATGAAAATAAAGAGCTTTTTTTCCACCATCATGAACACTATCCCGCACTTAACAAAAAAGTAAATATTTAGATGTGCACAGGTAATTGTGCTCACTCAACTGAGGAAATAACTGTTCATATTCCTAAACACTCGTAATTGTTTTCTCATGTATTCCCTAAATCTCAGATGCAGAAAGACAGGGAATTAAGCTCCTTTGAATGTCATTTTAACACACTGGTGCATTCACTCATTGGAACTGAAAAGATAAAAACCCCACAGCACCACAAAAAGCTGCGCTCAATACTGTATGAGCCACTCTAGCTGAGGGTAGTCAGGTATGTAGAATTCTGCAATGATGATGATGATAACTACGCATATTATCAATGAAGATTTTTTTTCCTGAACACTGCCATGAAAAATAGAAGCCATGGAGGCAAAAAATACTTTAGATATCTTTGCATTATCTTTTTTAAGCATTTGCATCTATCTCAAAGCAAATCTAAGATCCAAGACCTCAGGAGGACTGAAGCAGTATAAAATACACTTAAGACCATAGAAATAATGTTTATAATATTAACATTTCTGAACATTATTGATAAATGTCAAAATAGTTCTAAAAATTCTAATGCCATAAAATGGTTTAAAAACAGAGAGAATAAACTTCTTAAAGTCAATTTATTCATCTTAGAACAAGATGAACAAATAATAGGAGGAAGTCTTTCTCCTGTCAAGAAATCATTTCCTTTAGCAGAGATGGGAACTAACAATAACAATAAGGAGATGAGGGAAAAATATCATTACTTTTCAACTATATGAGCACAAATGATGGCATCCTTGCTTGACTCATGGCAAAAATATTTTAACAAGATGCACTGAAGAAAGNAGAGAAAACAGGACTGATGTTTTAGCGTATCTACTACCTTCCTCAAATGCTTCGAAACATGAAAATAAAGAGCTTTTTTTCCACCATCATAAACACTATCCCGCACTTAACAAAAAAGTAAATATTTAGATGTGCACAGGTAATTGTGCTCACTCAACTGAGGAAATAACTGTTCATATTCCTAAACACTCGTAATTGTTTTCTCATGTATTCCCTAAATCTCAGATGCAGAAAGACAGGGAATTAAGCTCCTTTGAATGTCATTTTAACACACTGGTGCATTCACTCATTGGAACTGAAAAGATAAAAACCCCACAGCACCACAAAAAGCTGCGCTCAATACTGTATGAGCCACTCTAGCTGAGGGTAGTCAGGTATGTAGAATTCTGCGATGATGATGAAGCGCTCAGTCCATACTGACAAAACTCCAGCCTATATATGACTACAAGACAGCAACCAAGGACAAAGCAGCTACACCTGAAGATCTCCACCTTTTCCACAGCAACTTAATTTGCCACAGACAACAGGAAGAAAGAACAGATAAAGGACCCTAAAAATTCAAACCAATAACTACGCATATTATCAATAAAGATTTTTTTTCCTGAACACTGCCATGAAAAATAGAAGCCATGGAGGCAAAAAAACTTTAGATATTTTTGCATTATCTTTTTTAAGCATTTGCATCTATCTCAAAGCAAATCTAAGATCCAAGACCTCAGGAGGACTGAAGCAGTATAAAATACACTTAAGACCATAGAAATAATGTTTATAATATTAACATTTCTGAACATTATTGATAAATGTCAAAATAGTTCTAAAAATTCTAATGCCATAAAATGGTTTAAAAACAGAGAGAATAAACTTCTTAAAGTCAATTTATTCATCTTAGAACAAGATGAACAAATAATAGGAGGAAGTCTTTCTCCTGTCAAGAAATCATTTCCTTTAGCAGAGATGGGAACTAACAATAACAATAAGGAGATGAGGGAAAAATATCATTACTTTTCAACTATATGAGCACAAATGATGGCATCCTTGCTTGACTCATGGCAAAAATATTTTAACAAGATGCACTGAAGAAAGAAAACATAGAACAACAGGGCACTCATTACACGAACCAGCCATTCTCTTCCATTTGCCTCTATATTGTTGATTAGATCGTGCTTTTCTCCAAGAATACCTTGGAATCACTGACTACATTTTTCAGATTTTCCAGTTTAATTTCCTCTTCTGTTCTCAGTTCAGTTCTTCCACCCTGGTGCATCATTAACTACTCACTGGTGCGCCAGTGTGACCCGATTGCAAAAAAACAGTGGAAAGAATTGAGTCTGGAGTAAGCAACACATAAATAGCTGATGTTTTACTTGCATTTTGTTTCCCATCTGCTTTTCACATCATTCTTTCAGAAGCTTTCCCCTGCCAGTATCTCAGAAAGGGCTAGCAAAGTTCACCATTAAGTTGGTCAGAACTCTCCCAGGGAAGACAGAAGTCAACTAAGGTGTACGGGGCAACACAGCATCAATCAACCTGCTTTTTGTGTCCATTTTGTTAAAACTTAATTCTCACCACAGCTTTACTCAGCTTGAACAAGTGCATGCAGACCTGCATTCCTGTTGTACATGTAGTCTCTCCACCACACCACCCCTGCTGTCCAGTCCATGAGAACAGCCCCACACATCACCTCTCCTCCTCTCTACACTCAGCCCCAAAAACACTCTGGACTACTGAACAAGTTTGCCCTGGTGAGATCTGCAGCTCCCTGTTCAGAAAGAGACTTCAAGATGTTCAGCCTGGAGAAGAGAAGACTGCAGTGAGAACATACAGCAGCCTGCCAGTATTTAACAGGGCTTGCAGGAAAGGTGGGAAGGGGCTCTGGAACAGGGAGTTCAAGGATAGTGATTTTAAGGTAAAAGAGGGTAGATCTGGATTAGATATTAGTAAGGTATTCTTGACTACGAGGGTGGTGAGGCACTGGCATAGGGTGTCTAGAGAAGTCACAGATGCCCCACATCCCTGAACGTGTTCCAGGCAAGATTGGACGGGACTTTGAGCAACCTCATCGAGGGGAAGGTGACACTGCCCGTGGCAGGGGGGTTGGAACTACACGATCTTTAAGGTCCCTTCCAACCAAAACTATTCTTTGATCCTATGAGTCTTGAGATCGCTTCTTACTCCTGCAGACTGCCACAGCCTATATTGTATACACAACATCAACCACAGTATTAACCCCTTCCAAAAGGTAATAGCTAAAATGAAGGTTTCCATTTCTCTAAGAAAATTACTTGGACAACACTCTAACTTTAAGAGAACTGTCCTTCATGAAGCTCACCTTCCTTCAACAGTTTAGGGTTTATCTGATAACTACTGTCTCCATATCAAAAAGCACTGTCTACCTTCTGAACACGAGCCTTTTGCAGCTGGCTCTCCCTCAAGGTTTACCTGCCATTTGAAGAAACACAGACTAAAACGCTGATGAACTACTAAGAAACACTTCCTCCTCCTGTTCACAGTAGGTCTAACACTGCTGCAAGGAATCAGATTGCCACAGGTTACCCCATTAGTCAATTAAACTTTGACTGTGAAGTTACTGAACTAACACAGACATTAGCGGTTTACAGCTGGTATTTGTGGGCAACATAATATTTTATGTTTCCTTTATAAAGTTTGGCAGCTGATTATGGGCTCACTAGTGGGTTTCAATTACAAAAAAAAGTTAAACCTTAACATCTAATCTTGGTTAGCTCTCAAACAAATCAGCATTTTTAAGAATTACTGGAAGCAAACAGCTTTGATAGGAAATCAATTGGGTCAAAGACATAGGAAAAAATGTAGTGTAAAGGTAAATTTAATACATATTTAGCTTCAACAAATGCCTGTGGGCAGATTCCTTCCTTCCACATAAAAAGTCTTGCTGTACCATATTCCTACATTTGGCAGAAAAAGTGGGAGCAAAGATAAAACAGGTTACAGACAAAGCACACATAGAGGTAGCTTAAAGGAAAGAGATATTATTTCACTGGGAGCAGAAAAACGAAATGGACTAGAACAGTACGAGTTATCATTAAAATGAGTTTGGATGAACTATTAAAAGAGCTTTACTCATAAACATGTCTTGTGATCTTCTAATAACAATTTAATTCAATACATATTTTGTAGATATTGAAGAGCAAGTCACACAACAGAGGCACTTATTACAAACAGGGGTGCTTGGAGCAAATCCTGCCTCATAGCAAGAATTCCTCTGAATTGCTTCATCTTTCATTCTTCTCTGAAAACAATCTAGAGAACTTAAAACAGCCTTTCAAAGGTTTTAAAGCATCAATATTCTCTGGAACTTGCCATTATGCAGCTACAAACAGCCCTAAGACTACATAGATTTTCTCTGTTACATTACTTAAATTTCAATTTAAAATTATTCTGATGAGCCAGAAAACCCTTTCAAAACATCTGGACACTGTTCTCCATCCCCACCCTCTTCCTTGAACTGAATCAAGTTAATGACTTGAGAAATAAATACACTTGCCACTTAGCACTACATGGTTCGTCTTCCGGACTCACATACCTTGGTAAACACACCCTCTCATCTTCAACAGCTCTGAGCTCTAATACAAAGGATGAGAATTGAGTCTGAAAGCACAACACCGCAACTGTTCCAAAAGAACCAAGCAAAAAGGCAATCGGCTCTCCTGAAGTCCCTTAACAACCTTCCAATCAATAATTCAACACTTGTACATAAATAAAAATTCCTTACACAAAATTCAAATCCTTTTTTATACAAGGACACAAAAATTCCAAGCAACGCTTCTAGACCACAGCAGGTTCATATTACTCAGGTGTGACTCTTCTACCTGCTGAATCACCAAGGTATCATAGTCTCCAAGATAATCCAAAGTTTGGGATCTCCTCATAGCTGTGAGTCTTGTATATGGGTCAGGTGAATCCCTTAGTTCCTCAACTCTTCCAAGACTACAGTTCTTTGGAAATCAGCTGCCCTTTTCAGAGCTAGTTCCAGCTGCCTTCGCTACACTCAGAGGTGTCTGTGTGTATTTTCATTTTGTGTAATGTGTTCCAGGCCTAACCCTGTCAATTTTTGGTCTGAAGTTACTCAAATCTCGTTCTCTTTCTCGAAGAAAGAATTATTTTGTTTGGTTAAAGCTGATCATAGTCAATAAATGCTCCAGAGCAAGAGTTTTCCTCACTTTCAGAGAACTTTCAAGTGCCAATCTGGCCAACACAGTGGCCTTCTTTCCAACAAAACTGCAGAGTGCCTCCCACATCCAAGCATTTCATGGCAGTAATGGATTTTGCATCTCAACAACAAACAAAAGTCCTAGATGGGCAATACTTAGGAAAACATTTACTAGACTATTTGTCTTAAACCTAGGACACTATACAAAATGAAAATACATAAAGTGAAAATAATGGGCTACCTACAGAGAAGGGAATCCAGAGCACTAGTTGTAACATCATTCAAGTCCTCAAATGTTTGTTCATTTATATTAATAAACAAAGAACTCAATAAGAGCAGAGGAACAGTATTAAAGAAAAATTAACTGCCATGCACTTCAAAAGGCAGCTCTTACCCAAATTACATAGCACGAGGTTTCCTTCCTGTCCAACTACTCCATATACAAGGTCAGTACATAATTCTAGTCCTAGAACCTCAAACATGTAAATGAGTTTCTGTTCCTGCTATATTTTCAAAGTGGCTACCACATACCAGCTCAGAGGTATACATATTTGTCTCACATCTGGGGCAAACAAATCAGCATAAGCCCCAAATGCTGCTAAAAGAAACTGAATTCAATCATACCCCATGTCATCTACATAATTTTGCAAAATTTCCCAACAAAGAATGCATAAACTTTATCTCACACAGAACAATGCGCTTAGTTAAATTAATAAAAATCTTTTCTGTCCTCTAAGAACCAAACAGGTCAGAAGCCAAGGTACCATGCAGAACTTGCATCAAAACAAAGCTTGGCTAAAACTCAGATGTTAACAACCAAATCCAGATTCCTGAACCTGAGGAGTTAGTGATATTTTTCATTAGCCCAATTCCTCCAAATAACTCAAGCAGCACACATTCTTGGGAAACAAGGCTTTTATTGTTTTGCCATTACACTGCTAAAGGACTTTGTTGATCCCAATCACCTGCTAGAATGAGAGCTAAGTCATCTCTTGAAAATTTTCCTGTTAGATCTATTTCCCCAGCCCCCAATCGCTTTACAAGGTAACTCTGAAGAGTGACAGCACTGGAGGAAACACATTTTCACAGGCAAGTTAACCATTCATTTGGCTGCCTACTGCACTTGAGAAGCACAAAGTCACACAAAATACCTCCTTAATTTGCAATGAAAGCTACCTGCAGGGTTGGAAGCAAAAGGTTATTCGGAAAAGCCCTCCTGTCTTTACTTCAGTACTTCGCTCAGAAACATAACCATGCAAAAATGAGAAACCCACTCCCACATGCAAATTGCATCCACAGAGCAGCTTTCAGTGACCCTTTGCAGTCTTCACACCCGCTATCTACTTTGTTATTTTAACCATTCTCCAGGATTTCTGCTATGGAGTTAATTTATCTTTAATGGCTATGGACTGCCACTAGCCTCTTAACCTTAAATGACTGTAATTCCCTACAGAAGCGCTTGGCAACCTTCTTATGCCATCAGTCCAAGAACTTCAAAATTACTACGATAAACGACTTGATTACAACACTACCCTAAAACCCTCTGGCAGCACAATCTGCATATCTTCAGATTTAACATATTCCCATCTCAACTTTTGCAACACAGGAAATAAAGTCCCAGGACTGGATTTTACGAAATACACAAAATTTGTTAGTTTCCAAATCACTTCGGTGAGTATGAACATCACTTGCAAAGAAGAAGATAAAAAAACTTTGAAATCACATCCAGCCAAAGTAATTTCAGGTTTGTTTTTGTTTAGAAAGAGGATGATTCATTCCATCCCTACATAAGACTTCATTCTTATCTATTTTTTTCTTCTTAAAGCAGCTGATATTTTTAGAAGAGCATAGAATTCTTTTCCCAACCGACTTCTCCATTCACTGACTGGTACTCTCTAAATATTCCACATAATCTAGTTCATTGGGGAATAGTCCCATACGTGAAGTCACCCATATAGGAGAAAATAAGCTCGTGTAACAATTGCAGGTGGGGCACTGGCTGCCAGGGAGCTTGAAAGTCCTGCTGGGACACAAAACGGTTGGACTCGATGATCCGGTAGGTCTCTTCCAACCTGGTTGTTCTATGATTCTATGAAAACACCATCAGTGTGCCCTTGCCACAGTGAAAGCCACCCTCACCCAGACTGTACTAGCAAGCAGGGGGTAGCCAGAAAGGTTTAAGAAATTGAAAGAAATTACTAATTTTTTGTATTCAGGATTTCTGAAAGTTCATCTGCAAGACCGTACCCAGCTGCAGGCTCTGCAGTAGATGAAAGGCACAGATACATTAGAGAGTACTAACAGGTCACTGAGGGGAAATTGTAGCATATGACATGTAAACAGAGGCCAGGACAGCTGGGCTTTCTGGACTTTCAATAAAAGCTTCCTGAGAGATCTGCAAGTGCCTGGTAGGTAGGAGAATATAGATCCCCTTCTCTCTGTGTAAGAAGAGGTCACACCTAGAGGAATCGCACTAGAGAAAAAACAAGCCCTAGCACAATCACCAGTTCTTAAAAGGATTCAGAGGTGCTCTGCATAGCTTCAGTAGCAAGTGCTACACAGATAAACAAAGCATTAACAAAGTAATATTGGGATCCAGTGATTATGATAGAGCTTGCTGTCCGTGTTAAACCAGAATAACGATAAACTTAAACCCCAACATTTAATACGTATTGCTGTTCCTGCTGGAGAGCACCATATGTACAACACTAGACAGTTTCGGTCTCCAGAATAATTTACATAGTAATTAAATAGGCAGACAATAGCTGGAATGTTCAAATTCCATGCTGCAGTCCATCACACTCTTGTAACAGACCTACATCATACAGCTTTTATTTCAAAAAAAATCAGATTGCTCCTTCTGATTACAGAAAGCTTTCAGGTATGACTCAGAGTTTTCTTTCTGTCTGAACAATGAGAAAACTGATCTTAGAGGTTAAATGACCTAATTTTCTGAATAAGCTATCCATTCTTAAGCTCATTACAATGGTGCTTGGTTAATACACCACATCAAGTGTCCAAATGATCTGAAACTGCTTGCAGTCAACACATTGCTGTCCTTATCCCTATCACAGCAGGAAAAGAAAAAAAAAAAAAGAGACTTGGCAAACCTTAGGTGTTCAAAAACACCAGGTAAAAAACAGCTTTTGCCACTTGCGCAGTGGCTGAATTCCTCTCTGAGCAGGATGCTGTTAAATACCATACCTGAGATCTTCAGAAAGGAATTAGTCCATTTTCCTCAAGTATTCTGTTTGTTCCAAGGAAGCACATCTTTGTCCTAGCTCATGGGAATTCCTGACTAATAATTATAGTTTGAAGATTTTATTACACATAAAGGAAATGTTATGCTGCCAGATTCATGTCCTAACACACATTATATAATCCCATACCCCTCACCTTTATACCCAAAGTTTTATAGCTAGTTTTGATGTGCTCCAGATTTCACTAGGCAGCGTAACCTATGTCCTCGTGGAAGACAGAGAACCTACAGGAAGAATTTAAGTGGCTCAGGAGGCTGCACTAGCATAACCTCATGTTCTAGTACACAAACACAAAGCTTATGAAACAAGCAGGAAGCTAATGTTTTGGCTACAGATAAAGAAATACAACATCATTAGAAATACTAACATGGTGTGACAATTTTTTTAGTTGTATGTACATTTGGTGGTGGTTGAACACAAGGTTCTCAGTAAAGCCAGGCAGGGAAGAGAGGCTGTTGTTCAAGTGAAGCCACAGCTCAGATGTCTGGAGTTCCTTTGCAGACTGAGCAAGAGTCCTATTGAGCGTGCAGGTCTGGATGGGAGGAGAAGACAGCGAAGGTGATAGTGTGGCAGGAGTTTCTTATCAACTCCCTTCTTAAAGTAAAGGAGAGAACAGCACTCCAATGGGAAGAAGTCTCCAGATCACAGACCCTTATGAGGAACTTGAATCTCCCTGGTGTATCCTGGAAAGGCAACAAGATAGATTTCCAGAGCATGTTAGATGCAGTTTCCAAAAATATGGGTTAGATGGACCAACCATGGGTTAAGTTTGCTTTAGCTGCTACGCACAAACAATGAAGAGAATGGGGGCAATATATTCAGTACAATTCTTGGTTTTAGCAATTATGACTAAGTGACATACAAAAGGCTGAGAGATGTGAGGAGGGAAAAAAGCAGAAGGCAGACCCTGAACTTAAGGAGAGCAGAATTCAGTTTCAAAGAATTCTAGAATTTCTCAGAATTCTGGGGGATTAATGGGGCACATCCTGCAAGAAGCAGCCTAGGATAACCTTAGCAGAAGAACATCCCATCCAGATACTGATGACAATGGGTAGGTAACACTAGAATGTCACCTTGGCTAAACAGGCACCTCATGATCGAGCTCCAGTGCTGAAGAGTGAAGTGTAGAAACACTGCCCAAAAATTAAGTGATGGTATTGGGAAAGTCAAAGCTCAGCTAGAGTTCAAACTGGCAAGAGTCATGAAGAAAATCATATAGCAGTACAACAACGATCACAAATAAGCAAACAGTGATAGTTTAGTGACAGATTGGGGTGCACAGTCCTACTTTGTGTTGTCTTCACTGACAGACTCCTAAGTCTGTGGGTCTAAAGACAATGTTCAAGGACAAGAACAGCCAATATTGGCAAGACATCAATCTGACCCCTATATGCCTGGGGAAGAAACAGGATGGTTCTGTTGGTGCAGGTAGATCTGGCTCATGCAGTGCAGCCTTGCTGTGAAATCTCCAATACAAGCTAAAATTATATTTAATTTCTAAAAAAATTGTTAAGAATTATATTGCAAAGCGCAGGCTGATCAGCATCAGCCTCACACTGGTCACCAGAAAAGGCAGTGCAAGTACTACTGGAAGTAATTTCTGGGCACACAAGAGAGAACACAACAGTCAGTAGACTGGCATCATGCCAGACCAACCTGACCACCTTCAATGCTCAAGTATCTCTGGATTAAGGGAGAACATCATCTCCCCTCAACTATGTGGGGAATACTGTGTCCAGTTTTGGGCTCATCAGTCCAAAAAAGATGTCAATAATCTTAACGTGCGGTGCAATAGCACTAGGGGGCTTGACTACATAAGATGAGAATGACAAAGCTTAGCTTATTTAGCTTGGAGAAGGGCAAGCTTTGGGTCACTGAACAGCAGTCTTCGAATGCATAGAGAACGATCACTTTGAAAATGGAGCAAGACTCTTCCCTAAGGTAGAGAAAATGTATATACATTCACTCTCTCAAATAGGAAGACCTTGTAAATCAATGCTAAAAATAGCCTGTGATAACAGAACTTCAAAAACATCTTTGTAGGAAGTGCAAACTTTCTTCAGAGTTAATGCCATTACAACTTACGGCAAAAACACTTCCTAAAATGTTAATAATTTCTCCAGTGTGCTTAAAGCTAATTTAATGTTAATTAAGGACTTCTGGAACAGAACACAGTAAATACAGTGAGCAACAAAGACAAACAAAACCTATTACTTTTAGTAAGACTGGTTTCCACCCTGACTCTTCTACACAATTATCTTTTTTTGTCATTTTGGGGTTTTTTTAATACAATACACAACCAGTAACAACAGGCTTATTTGGGGGAGGGGAAACAAACACTGCATCTAAACATCAGAAAAATTCAGATCACTTGACATAAGAAAAATCTAGCGCTTGCACGTCAGTCTGTCTGTCTTTAACTACAAGGAACATGACTGAATATAACACCATGAAGAAACAGCTACCTGTTTAGGTGCTCTTGACCAATATAGATCATTTCACATTCAGGACTTGAAACTCTCCCCTCTTGCTCCCAGTCAGAAGGCTGCTTCCGACTGCTGTAATTCTTGATGACTGGGAGAAAAAACGTTCTACCAAAGAAACGATTTTAGTGAAGCCTGACAGGAAAAGAAAGCCTTGATTTCATATCCTTGCTCACTTTCAGACATGCATGGACTAGAAACTCTTCCTAGGAGATATTTTCCTGGAAAGGCAATAGACATCTTCATTTGTGGGTTGGTTTGGGTTTTTTTCCCTGTTGTGCAGGTTTTTTTTTTTTAAATTTCACTAGCATCCAGTTTCACCAACTCTGTCCCTTCCAAGAAGTACCATACTGAGTGCACACATTTACCAGAGCTAGTAAGGAGCTGATTAAGCCAAGAAGTAGCAGTAGAATGAGTAGGACACTTTTACTATGGAAAATTGAAGTTTGAAGTCGTGTATTCACTTTCAGCTAGAGTCCAGATGTTAAAACCACAAGCAATTTCCTCCATTCTCAAGTCGATTCCCACCACCTTCCTTGTCCCTCCCCATCCTCATTCAACTTTTGGTTTTCAACAGTTGACCCACTGCAGTGAAGCTGAATTGATTTCACAACATTTGCTAAATGAATACAAACCTCAAGTTTTTCTAAACAAGACTTGGCACACACATTTCATGTTTCAAATTACTGAAACTACTCATGCTTATAAAACCACTTTGCACTAAGCCTCCTGTATATCTGAGAGGTACAGAAAAACAACCTTGGGAAATATCTATTCTATAAAACGAAGTTAACATCAACTAGGAATAACTCATTTTAAACTTTTAAAAAACAGCCTAAGCAATTAGCTAAAGAACTTCCTAGGCAAAAGAAATAACCCAACGAACAAGCCCCCAGAAAACCATAAAACACTTTTGATTGCTCCTTANGGAAATATCTATTCTATAAAACGAAGTTAACATCAACTAGGAATAACTCATTTTAAACTTTTAAAAAACAGCCTAAGCAATTAGCTAAAGAACTTCCTAGGCAAAAGAAATAACCCAACGAACAAGCCCCCAGAAAACCATAAAACACTTCTGATTGCTTATCTTTTGCTGCCTTGTCATATGTTATCTATTAAAACTCATGACTCCAAATGATTATTGGACTGTTTCTTTTACTTCCACGTTCTTATCTGAGAATCATACATCCAGATGTGTGTTTTCATCTCAATATGAAGAACCAGCCTTAGCCTTAGGGCTTTATTTCTCAATATCTACTTCCTCTTCTGGAAAAGTAATTTTCTCCGCTCAAGAATTTTCTATTCATGATTAGTTTTCACCGTTTCATTCTTGTGTCCAGCTTACCTCCCTAAATTTATTTATGCATTTCAGAAATGTACAATTGCCCTTCTAAACTATGTCCTTATAATGGGTTCTCTTTCTCACTCCCCAGCTGTGTTCTTAAAACATCATCTCCAACCAGCTCCACCACTTCAGGAGGACGAGACACCCAGCCTTTCCTCAGCACTCTACAGCTGTTTTAGGGAAGCTGTGACCCACAAGTTCCCACCTTGCTAAGTGATGTTGTAACCACTACTATCCTCGCTAAGCAATGACGTTTCATCCAAGTTTTTTCCAAAACACACATTTCAATGAATGGCAGTTAAAGTAACGCCTCCCCAGTCTCAAGAAAACCTTCACACAGGCAAAAAATAAATTTAGTGAAAATCCTATGTAAAGTCCAACTGAAACAAAACAAGTTTTATGACTAACAGGCAGACATAAGCCATTTGTATCTCTTTTAGGGTGTGGCTTTTTTTCTGAAATTCCTCAGTCACATTTAGGAAAAAAATAATTATTTCAATTCAACATCAGTGTGTCCTCGTCTGTAGAGGATCAGCACACATACACACTGATGAAATTTAAAGGGCTAGATGTCATGTAACTATATTAATTATGTGAGCTTTTTATGCTACATAATGTATCCTAGAACAGAGAAAAGGGGTTATCAAACATTTGACAGTGAAGCATTTGGTGTGCTTTGCTCTTTTCTTATGGTAAGAGGAAGGCAAGTGGGGGAAAGAGCGTAATGCGAAATTACATTTTCCATAGAGTTCTGAGTAACAAACAAGAATTTCTTCAGTCGTCCATCTTTTATGAGACAGCATGTACCAAGGACCATGAGTACATTATTCTAAGGAATTGTCTCCCCTTTTAGGATGAGATGTTTTAACCTTTAAAAAAAAAAATCTGAAGTTAGGAATCTGAACCTTTTCTACTTCGGGGCAAGCTGTTTGTGGGGAAGAAAAAAAAAAAGTCTTTCCAAGCCAAGTTTTTATATTAGGTCAGTATTACACAACATATCAAACTAGATCTACCGCTTATGCTAACCTTGTTTGCCAGACAGACAACTGCATACTTCAACTTTAAAAGCTGCTAAAATATCTGAAGTGCTCATTACTCACCAGTGTATACCAAGAGAAAAATTCAGTGAAAACACAATAGAACATTTTGGCTGAACTGACTTCAAGCATTTATTTTTACTACGACCTGAGAAAGTGTGTAAGGCTCCCAACTCATGGTCAGCATCTTTTGAAACTGTCCCAAGTGACAGGGGACAGGACAAGAGGGAATGGCCTCAAGCTCCACCAGGGGAGATTTAGGCTAGAGATTAGGAGGAAGGTTTTAATGGAAAGGGTCATTGGGCACTGGCAGAGGCTGCCCAGGGAAGGGGTTGATTCACCTTCCCTGGAGGTGTTTAAGGCACGGGTGGACGAGGTCCTGAGGAACATGGTTTAGTGTTCGATAGGAATGGTTAGACTCGATGATCCGGTGGGTCTCTTCCAACCTGGTGATTCCATGATTCTAAGTTACTTTTTAGGGTCCAATAATTACATACCCCAGTAATGCCTTACAATCTACCAATACATTTATTATGTAAAAGTTAAGCAAACATTTGTTACCAACCACAGGAAAAAAAGGAAAAAAGACCAACAGAAAGAAAGCAAGGATGAAGAAACAGCCCTCTAACTATTAGTATACACAAGAGGGTACCCATGGCTGTGCTCTCAGCATGTTATCTCTGTAACAGTCCAATGTTTATCTTGTGAAAAACTTGAAGAGAATATCCACTCATCTACTCTTCCCCCCACTATCCCCACCCCCAGACACACAGCCAACCTTGACAAAAATCTTGCTCCCAGAAAAAAAGAGTTGGGAAGCAGCCACGAAAAACTGCATTTTATAGTGCCGTGAGTCTGGAGATCACAAGGCTCAGATTCACCAATAAGAAGTTTATTAGCATTTCTGTTATCAGGTCTAGCGGCACTCTATGACACCTCAAGATGTCTTCATGTTATATGTTGTACAAACACCCAAAGAGCTTCCAGCAAAGTTACAAAGAGCAAACGGATGAAGACAAGCAAATGAACAGTACTGAGCAGTACAGCAGGTGCTGTCCTCAAGTAGCCTGATTTGCATTGCATATTTTTAACTGCTATCATTAAAATTACAGAAAATTTTTTTTTTTGAGGACAGTTGTTCCCAAGCAAGAGCATCAAAAATGAATGGGGGCAAAAAAAAAAAAAATCTANAAAAAAAAAAAAAAATCTATCGAAAACAGAGCTTATCACTACCCCCGCCCCCACCTTCTCCAAGCCCCTTCACAGGCAGTTAAAATGTGTTACCTATCCCCAAATCATTAATCTCCAAACCACTTCATCCCTCCACTTAAACAGAGCCCTGGCTGACAAACTAAACCTCTATGTACGTAGACAGGAACAACTGTGAAGCTGCACAGAGAAAACACACTGAAAAATAACAGGCCAACAACTTCTCTTGTTCTTCTGGGTGGCTGCCTGGATGGACAGACACAGCACAACGTCACGGAAAAGAGTTAAAGTCTCTCCAATTAAACTCCTAAACACAGCATCACTGTTAAAAGCCTTGCACCTCAAACCAGAATGAAGAGAGGTCCACAGTGGCCAACAATTTATCAGTGACAAGAACAGTATCTCCTGCAATTCTCAGTGTTGCCTAGACTCTAAACACATTTAATAGACGTTTGAGGAGTTCTGTTAGTAATCTGTTAGTAATCAGTAGTCCACAAGGCTGACTGTTACTTATGCAACTGAAGTAGAAAGCAGTGATATGAAGGTCTCTGCTAGAAGAAGGGAGGGCTCACCCGATAAAACCCTTAGACAGAAGTTCAGAATCATTCCTGCAACAGTACTTCAACTTGTCAGGGAGTTGGTGAGCAACGCAAATTGTGAAATCCATCCAGAAGTAAATTGCTGATGGGTTTTGCAGATTGCTTGATGAAAAGTCAAGACAAGACCAGCTTTAAAAGTGTTCTTTCTCATTTTAATTGAACTGATGTTTATTGAGAGCGTCCCTTCATCAGTGACAGAAAGGGAAAGAACACAGCCATCAGTTAAAATGATTTCCAGGTGAAAGACAAAATTAAAATCTCAGAAAAAAGAAGCAACTCTCAGATCCAAAGGTAAAAATCTCATTAAAAGCTCCAGAACCCTATCAATCATGGGATTGAAAACACACTGCAGCCATCAAACAGATGGTGTAAAACCAAAATACAAGACAAATTTCTTCTTACAGAGACAACTGACAGACCAGATTCAGCTGGGGGGAAGTTGAAAATAACTAGCAGAGGTAAGAATCAGCCTCAAACTCTTCTACACAGGTGGCTCTCAACTCATCTAAAATTTGCTCTGAGTACAAGATCACAGCCCCATTCCATTCACATAAATAGGCAGACAGGTCTTTTATGTATTAAGCGCCATTAGTAAAAACATGCCAGTTACTTACAGAACCGTTTCTTAATGAGGAACAACAAGTTCTTGCCATTCCTGAGAGCCATTCAATATCTTACTGGACATTCAACATCTGACTGGACAACATCAAACACAGATTTGAAAATATGCAGAGCCTTATGGATTTCTGCAGAAAGGACTTGAAAAATACTGAGAACAGAATAGTTTGGGCCACGTTGCCACCAGAGCATTACTAGAAGCCTCTTGTTGTAGTAGAAGCCTTAATAGTCTCTTCTTACCCCGAAAATTACATGAAAATAAAAAAAGTCAAACTGACATAGCCTCACACTGGCAAGCAAAACCTGTTAAGGAATATAAGCACAGGAGCAAAAACAGCAGCCCCAAGCCATATAATACTGTTGTTAGCCACTTGAATCAACTGTAATTAATAGAAAACCCCTGCCACCCAAGGGGCAGAAGGGAGCCAAGAAGAGAACGCACATTCTGCCAGCACAGGGCACAAAATTTACTTCTCTCACGATATTTTCTAACCACCACTGCATATCTATACAGCCTCATAACAGCAATGTACAGAGAGTCACCTGAAGAAACCTTTGCCATGCATAACTTATAGGCATTCTCTATTAAATCACCAGTATTATTTTTGTTCAAAAGGCTTTGCCACTGAAGTTCAGTTTAGCTTTCCTCTCCAGAATTATCTTGACCCCGTCCTTCATACATGAAGTTAGAAATTTGCTTTGTTTCGACTTTGAAGACAACAAACACACTGCTTTGTCTTAAAGGAGCAACAAATAAGCAAAAAAAAAAAAAAAAAAGAGGCCCCTTCAGGGAGCTGTAGAACTGTAAGCAGAGGATGCACACGCTCATTTCTACAGCTGCCATCATCAAGCCTCCATCAAAAAGCTGACTCTACTTAAAAGCAACACATGACCTCTTAGGAGAGAAGGAGCTAACTCACCTACAGTCACACTTGTGCTCAGACACAGAAGATGAGCCAGTGTTGAAAGTGGTTTCAATACTGAGCCACAGAAACTCTTGACCTGATCCAGTATCTGAGGTTGCAAGGAGCAAACAGGTGAAACAACTAAGAGGTACCAGGTTATTTCTAACGAACATTCCACAACCTTTGCCTGAGGTCAACATAACATTTGAGATAATGTAGTAGTTGTACTACAAGACAGGGAAGCTTACATCAACTCCAGCAGCAGCACTTTGTGTAAAGCATTTGAACATTTCAGGCTAACTTAGGAAGGAATAGTCACTCTCCTTCAATCACACTGTTGGCTACAATGTAGTACCTCATAAGGCTGGAGGCACTTGGGAAGAGAAAAGAGGCTCCAAAACTTGCGAGTTCATGATCATTCTACACCAGAAAGAGTTGGTTAAGTCACTGAAGTAATAAGACCTCATTATATTTTGCAGGCTCAAAGTTAGGGGGAAAAGTGAGGAAAATAAGTAAAAAATGAAAAGGTAAGGGAAATGAGGAATTCCTTGGGAGTGGAAGGTGATTTGCGTCTTAATTAGATACATTTTTAAAAAAAATCCAAAAATTATTACATTTGCTTGAAACATTACTTGAGTGGTCAAATGCAGTTCTCAGCCGCAGCTGAAAGCTCCACGCAACTTAGATCAATAGGAAATTTATCTGAACATTAAACCATTCTTAGCAGACGTAGTAGGTGGAAAAAGCAAGAGCAACGCAGCTGTGACTAGGAAAGGATCCTGACACATTTCAACTCTGAACTCAAAGCAAAACTATTTTCCATTAATTTCTAGTGAAACAAGCGTAACCCAAAATAACTGCATAACTGACCAATGCCTTCTATGCTCCATCTTCACTCAGGAATAATTAAATCTTCTAATCAAGGAAAAAAAGGATCCCAGTAGATGACCACCTGACAAAAAGCTATTCATCTCAAAAGATCACCTGCAGCAACAGGCAGCCAAGGGAAATTGAACACTGAGGGCACCATAAGAAGAGTTAAGAGTCACCATACCAAGAGTTCTAGAAAAATTAAGCTTCAATTAATTCAAGATACTAGTTTGTGGGAAGGGACACAACTTTATTTAGGTGTTCTGAACAGTCTCTCCAGTAAACAAGCTTAATTCTTAACATAAAATTGCTGAAATTTACTCACTGAAAAATCCTGATTATCATAGAATCACAGAACAGCTAGGGTTGGAAGGAACCTTAAAGATCATCTAGTTACAACCTCCCCTGTCATGGCACCATCCAACCTGGCCTTAGACACCTCCAGGTATGAGGCATCCACAACCTCCCTAGGCAACCTCTTACAGTGTCTCGCTACTCTCATAGTGAAGAAATTCTTCCTTATGTCTAGTCTAAACCTGCTCCTCTCCAGTTTATACCCACTTGCCCCTTGTCTTATCACCACACACCTTTATGAATAGTCCCTCTCCAGCTTTCCTGTAGGCTCCTTCCAGGTACTGGGAAGTCACTGTAAGATCGCCTCAGAGCCTTCTCTTCTCCAGGCTAAGCAAGCCCAACTCTCTCAGCCTGCCCTCATAGGGCAAATGCTCCAGCCCTCAGATCATCCTTGCAGCCCTCCTCTGGTCCCATTCCAATAGCTCCATCTCCATTTTACAGTGAGGATTCCAGAACTGGACACAGTACTCCAGCTGAGGTCTCACAAGAGAGGAATAGAGGGGCAGAATCATTTCCCTCATCCTGCTGGCCACACTTCTTTTGATGCAGCCCAGGATACATTTGGCCTTCTGGGCTGCGAGTGCACGCTGCCAGCTCTCGTCAAGCTTCTTGTCAACCAGCACCCGCAAGTCCTTCTCTGTAGGGCAGCTCTGAATCACATCACCCCTCATCGTATCCTGAAAACAGGGATTCCCCCTGATTCAGGTGCAGGACAGACCTTGCACTCGGCCCTAATAAACCTCATGAGGATCTCACAGCCTCACTTCTTCAGCCTGTACAGGCCCTTCTGGATTACATCCCGTCCTTCCAGTGTGGCAACTACACCACTATTACAGCCAGGTGGTTCTCCTCTGTCCTCCCCAAGCATCTTATGATATTTCTGTGGGAAAACCATTTGATTTCTGCTCTGTAGAATCTAAGGAATAACTTAGATTCAATGGAAATACAGACAACAAATCACACCAGATGTTTCTGTCCATGCAGGACGAATGATTTTTGTTTTAAACATAACTGGAAATGCTTCAACAACAATAAACAAAAAAAATACACTTAGTGACATTTCAAAAGATTATTGATAGTACTTAATAATGAACTTACAAATGCACAGACAGTGCACAACACATGAATCTTTATAGAGATTACTGTACAAACAGAATATCAGTATTTGCCATTTTTGACCTCACAATCTATCCAATTCAAGTAAGCTGTACCAAATTCAGTACACACTTCCCAAGCTCATACACAAAAATTCCAAACAGGAAAAAAACCCCAAACAATATTTATCTATAGTTCACAACTTCCTAACAGGCTGACAGCTGTTCTTCAGAGGAACAACCTTCCTTTCACTTAAACGTTTGGCATGTATTAATACTCAGCTACAAAAGCAAGTATATGGAAAAAAAGCAAGAAGTCTCAGAGCAACCTATTAGAAATTTGCAGTACATAGCCTGGTCCCCTCAATTTCAGAATCTAAGTCAAGTTCATGCAAATAAATACAGACCACATGACAACAGCCACTACCTGCTTCTGTAGCTACCAAATTAGAATAGCTAATTTCATCCTCCTTCCCCTTTCCATCACTTCAAAACGAGGTAACAAAATTACTAGTGCAAGACCGATCCTACACAAGCACATGCTAATGTCCAGTCAAGCACAAGTGGTCAGCAATAAGTTCATTAAAGGAAGTATCCAAATGAAATTAAGCAACGCAGTCAAGTTTTCCCAGGATCGGTACCTCTGAGAGCAAGTTCTTCGAAGCCAAAGCTATCTATGTCTCCTTACCGACACATGACCTAGGGAAAGAAAAAGGCTCCATGAAAGGTTTTGGAGATTATTACTACACAAATGAGCGGTAATCCCTATTGGGAAGGAGTCTAGAAAAGCAGAATGCCACTGTAAGAGTCGGTATAATTACATTTGCATGTGCTTAACATTGCGTTCTGCAGTAATATGGAAGCATTCAAGACAGAAGCTTAGATTTAATTTTGAGACAAAATTGAGGAAGTTGAAGACTTATTACAAGCCAGTGCAACTTGAGCAGCTACATGCACCTAGGCCAAAAACACCATAATAATGTATTTGTGTAACAGAAACCCCAGACCACATGAAAACTCCGGAGTAAGCAGATGACTAAGCTTCTAAATTGCACCTAAATGGGGACACGCTCAATTTAGCTACTCAGACAAAGCACAGAACAGATTCGTTTTGCAAGCTTTATCAATGTAGCAAGGTAAAGAATGCCTCAAAATAAAAGACAAAACGGAACAAACATTAACACAGGAGAGTTATCAGTTAAAGAAGATTCTATGTCACCAAGTCTAAATTCATCTTCAACTCAAACATGGCTAAATTCCCCAAAGGAACTTTATCCACATATAATGTGCTGCTAACAGACAAGGAGAGAAGTAGATAGGAATGGAAGAAAAACACAAAAGGCTCCTGCCTCATATTGCAACAGAAAGCAGGCATCGACCCACAAGACTTCTGAGCAGTTTCTCCATATCAGTTGTTCCTTTCTAAATGGAAGAAAGTAACTGCCAGGTGTGTGGCTTTGATCTGCTCACTGCATTTACACATCATCTCGAACTAAACTTGATTTTCAGCATTATTGTGTTCTAAAAAGCCACATGTATTTTTCATATACAGAAAACCTCTGCACTGAAGAAAATCCCCAAACCCAACTCTCACATAAGAGCTGAAGTGCTACTAGGCAAGCTCTGATGAGAGAAGTTTGATGAAGCAGTCTTAAGGAACTCTTCAGAAAAGTAGAAGATAATAGCTTAAATAAAACAATCACTGTACCCACCCTCACAAGTTAACTGCTAAATAATTAGTTCTTTACTAAATTATTAGCTTTCATCAAAACACAAAAGGTCTATCGACTTCTGTTTCTGGTAGGATGCTAAATTACTTAGCAAATGTAGAATGATCAGTAAATACTAAAGACAAGCCACAAGCTACATCACGCTGCACCTGTACAATGTCCTCTGTGGGGCATCAACACTTGTAATCTGGGGAAAGTCTAAAAACTTCATTTCATGTCTGTCTCTCCCTGTGCAAGATGACGGCTGTTCTGGGGGTTCCTTCTCTAGAACAAAGGTAAATGGAAGTTACTCCTTGGACACAACAAATGCTTGTTTTACCACCTAACTTCTCCAGATTGAATCACTTCTTTGTTCTGTACAATGCAACCATCACCTCTCTTTAGCTCTTCACGAAACCTAACTGAGACAAAGCTTAGATATACGTCACTACGAGATGACTAGCACTGAACATAATAACAAGGTCAACCGTAACACTGCCCTAATACAACTGACTACACGGTACAGCTACTATTGAAGATAAATCTGAGAAAAAAGTATAGGCTAGTTTTACAACTCTGATTATGTGATCACAGGTTAATCTGTGGATTCCTCTTAGGAAAAAGGTAACAGGTGCAACTCTTAAGAAAAAAACCACCACCTTCAAAGCATTAAAAAAAAAGACAACTGAGAAACAAACCCATGCATTGCATATTTACCATAAAGAACCATTAATCAATGCTGTGGTAATGCCCATTTCTTAGAGGAGGATCACATTTAACAGAATTTCTCAATATTAGAGTTCCTCCCCCTAAAGAGATTTCTCATTTTTTTGTTCATGTTACATTTTCAATTTTCCTTGGCTTTAATCTTAACACTAATTTAAATAATATTTAACTTGGCTCCACTAGCCCAAATATTCTGTAGCATTTGTACAAACACAACTCCAAAAGTTTAGTGGCAAAATATTTAAGTGGTGCCATTAGATTTATTAAAGCAAAAAGTTTCCAACTTGACCAGGTATGCGGAATTTTTAGCTCAAAAGAATGCAGAGAGAAGTAAAGACATTTTCATCGCACGAGTCTAAAAAGTCACTTAGTGTGTGGCCAGTGAAACTTGTTAAAATTATTTTGCCAACGTATAAATATTTCTTTAAGATTAAAAATATCTTCATCATTTCATATATAATCGATTCAGTTTTATTTACAAATTAAACAAACAAGTTCAAGACAACACACAAGCCAGTGTTATGTCATAAACAGTTACAGGTTGCCACAGACCACACAGAAAAACGCGGTACCCTGACGTACCCAAGGGCTGGCTGATGCTTCACCCATGAGCAAAACTTAGACTCGTGGGAATATGAGGTCCTTTTCTCCCTACTGCTTATATTAGGCAAGTCAAGTTGGTGCAATAAGTAGAAATCTAGATTTTAAAGAAGTGACATGAGCTTTAAAACACGGCTATAACAAAGGTGACAGCGAAACCTGTAAAATCAGTGAAAGGCTTGTGCTGGACTATCAGGAGAAAGCAAAGACATTTTGTAAAGATATAGAATAACGTGTTACTATGTGATCCTCTCTATGTTATTTCCACAAGGTTTCAGCCACTCAGTGCACCCATAACACACAATGTTAAAGAAACAAGTGAAAGAAACCATCCAACACAGCCATGTTGCATAATAATCACTAATCTATCTTGGAGGTTAAATATTCAAACAGCATATTGTGAAATAGCTTATTGTTATTCATGCAGCCATTAACCTAACAATGAAATCTGAAAATGATCAGAACCAAAAGCACTGCGATTACGCTCTCCCTTATTCTTTTTAACTGTTAAAAAGGCCAAGAAACTTAGTCCTTCAGCTTAGCTTCTTACAGAAGCCAAGGGAGATGAACGACTTCGAGTCAATTCTCAGAAATGAAACGCAGCGACAAGAAATCAGTTCCCTTAACACTGAGGTAATAACAAATCACCATTTTCTGATTCTTCTAAGTGGTGGCCAACTAACCTTGCATTTATGAACCATTCCAACCTGCAATTCAAAAGCTTAATTCTAGCCCTTGACCCCTACACCATGTAAACACACCTTACCAGCGAAGCACACCAAACACAACTGGGTTATCACACACTCTACTTGAGTTGCTTGTGGGGTTCTGTTGCTGCAGGGTTGGGGGTTTTTTTTTGCCTCTCAGTTGCCAGTTTTTGGGAGTAGTGAGTTTCATGCACAGAAGTTGAGCCTAGTGTCACTCTGAGATCTGAAAACTATTATTCGCACAGCTGGGTTTAAAAGGAAGGCAAATATAGTCACAACACATGAAAGATGGAGGAAGAATCTAGTAAGAAATATGCATATTGTTATTATTTAAGATCTCCCAGCACTATAAAAAAACATTCTGAAACATTTAAGGATGCTATAAAACATCACTCTAAGAGAAAATTTAGCCTTTAAGAGGACTCAGGGCACAGAACTTTGTTTGCTTAGTAACCTCATCCAGTTTTCTTTCTTGGAGGAAAAAAACTACTTGAGAGTTTGCAGTTTCCCCAAGGCTGTGACCCAGGAGGCAATAAAATGGGAAGTGCAGCCGTGCCATCCACAGCGCTCGCTTACAAGTTCAAAAAGATGTTACACGATGGGCTAAAGGCTCGCTCAGCCTGTGCCCAGGGGACCTGCGGAGCCCAGGGACGCTCCAACATTCCATCCTGGACATCCTGACCCTGGCACCCACTTGTGCCACACGCTGAGCATCAGCAGCACCAGGGCTGCCCCCCTGCTCCCAGCCAGCGCCAGGACGCTGTCAGACAGCTCAACTGCGCTTTCAGCTCCCAAACTGAGAGTAAAAGGCTGAAGCGAAGCGCTCCTGACAGCCGAGGATGCGGATTTACTATGAAGCCGCTGATCGCGCTCTCCCGTGCGGGGGCTGGAGGCAGCATCCCCTCTGCCACCTGAAACCCCGGGGCGGGGTAAAAAACGAAAAACCAGCCTCGCCGCAGCCGTTTAGGAGAGAAATCAGAGGCTGGTTTAAGGTGACTTCTCATCCCTTTGAAGGTGTTGATGGCAGCAGGCGGTTTTTCCATGGAGATGAAGTCACCGCGCTGAGAAAGTGAAGAGGAACCGGGACCGGGGGGACCAGGTGCAGGCAGCGCCGGTTCTACCCGCACGGTCACAGGCGGAGTTTGCCCCGACGGCGACCCTGGGGCCGGGGGGAGCATCGTGGGGAGCCCCGGGACAGGCGAGGCACGGCCAAAGCCCCCTCCGCAGGGCACCCACCGAAGCCGAACCCCGCAGCCGGCCGGCTCTCCGAGCAGCAACCCCCGCTCCAACTTCCGAAAAGCTCCTCCCCTTCGCTCCCGCAAACATGAACCGGCGCTCGAGGGCCGGAGCCGCCGCCGGGACGCGCTGACAGGGGGAGCAGCTCCCCCAGGTGCTCCCGGCGCGGCTCGGGGAGCCCCCGAGCGCTGCTACTCACAGTCTCTCGGCGTTCCTGGGGATGTCCCTGGGCACGCTCCGCAGCCCCAGCCCGTGGCAATCCACGTTGGAGGCGACGCAGGTACATTTGTGCGGGCACCCTCCGACCGGCATCCAGCCCGTGGAGCTCCACAGGCTCCAGATCATCCCGAGGCACAGAAACGCGCGTCTTCCACCCCGCGACATGGTTTGCTCGAGCCCTTCGGCGGGGATTAAAAGCGCCGCCGGCCCTTAAAGACGAAACGCCTCTAAAGAAAAGGGGGGGAAAAAAGCAAAGGAGAGGCTCTTAGCGCACCATCCGGCGCGAGGAGGCGGGGACCTGCCTCCCGGGGGGCTCGTCCCTTAGGTGCGAGCGGAGTTTAGCGGAGCCGGAGGGAAGCGAAGGTGAGCGGCGAGCCCGCCTCCATCGGCGGCTGCGGGACGGGGCGGGGGGGGCGCGGCGCGGGGCGGCCGGAGGGATGCGGGATGCAGGCGCCGCTCCCCATTCACAGTGCCTGGCAGCCGGGCGAGCGCCCGCGGCGCCTGCCACCCCGCCCCCCTCCCAAAATACCCCCCGCCGCGCCCATTGGCTGCGCCCGGCCTGACGTCAGCCGAGCGCTCAACTTTTGGAGAGGAGGGAGGGAGGGAAGGAGGGAGGGAGGGAGCCCGAAAGTTTGGGGCGGGCTGGGGGGTGTAGGGGCAGCCGGGCCCTGCCGCTCGCACCCCCCTCGGGTCCCGCGGCCGCCCCGTTCCGCAGCGCCGCGCCCCCAGCGCCCTCTGGCGGCCACAGCGGGCAGCGCCCCGCGCCTCCCACCCTCAGCACCAAGACTTGCATCCGTGTTTAAGCCCCAATCTTCCCCCTTCCCATTAGCTGGGGAGACAGGGCTGGTTCCACATCGTTACCCGTGTCCAGTCTGAGGAACCCTGAGGCTCAGAGCATGTCGGCTCTGGTGAGACCGCTCCTCACCACAAGAAGGATGTTGAGGCTCTAGAGCAAGTCCAGAGAAGAGCAATGAAGCTGGTGGAGGGGCTGGAGAACAGGCCTGATGAGGAAACAGCTGAGAGAGCTGGGGGTGTTTAGCCTGAAGAAGAGGAGGCTGAGGGGAGACCTCATTGCTCTCTACAACTACCTGAAAGGAGGTTGTGGAGAGGAGGGAGCTGGACCCTTCTCCCAAGTGACAGGAGACAGGACAAGAGGAAATGGCCTCAAGCTCCGCCAGGGGAGATTGAGGCTATACATTATGAAAAAAAATTTCACAGAAAGGGTCATTGGGCAGTGGCAGAGGCTGCCCAGGGAGGGGGTTGAATCACCTTCCCTGGAGGTGTTTAAGGTGCGGGTGGACGGGGTGCTGAGGGACATGGTTTAGTGTTTGATAGGAATGGTTAGACTAAATGATCCAGTGGGTCTCTTCCAACCTGGTGATTCTATGATTCTATGTCACAGAATCATAGAATCACCAGGTTGGAGAAGACCTCTTGGACCATTAAGTCCAACCATTCCTATTCACCACTACGCCATGTCCCTGAGCACCTCGTCTACCCATCTTTTAATCACCTCTAGGAATGGTGATTCAACCCCCTCCCTGGGCAGCCTGTTCCAGTGCCCACTGAGCCATTCCACAAAAAAAAATTTCCTGATATCCAGTCTGAACCTCCCCTGGTGCAGCTTGAAGCCATTTTCCCTTGTCACACAGACAGATCAAAAGGCACATTAACGCTTCGCCTTCTTGGGGACTNCATCAGGACTCAAAATGACTTCTCCACATTGTCTGTACAAAGATCTAGTACTTTAAGTAAAGAGGAAAAAAATGCTGATTGATGTCAAAATACGGGCTTGACATTGCAGTGTGCAGCAGCAGGCAAACTAAATACCTGTTCATTTCTGGCAACATTTACTTCTTGTTTTGGCTACCAAAATTTGTAATCGCTTGAAGCATTCCTGCCTCCCTTAGCAGCTGGTTTTGCCTAACCCAGTGAAATGTCCCCCTTCACAGCCAAAGCATCTACTTGTCTGCTCGCCCAAGCAAGTTTGATGCAATAGAGCCTTTTCCTGCACAGAAAAATTTGACAATGAACACATGCAAGGCCTCAAGTTAACCTTCACCTCTTCTGGTCTTTGTCTATAAAAGCAATCAAGAGATTTTCTCATCTTGTAGTGAATTATTTTCATGTGAAATTTCATTTTTATATAGAAACCATTTTGATGAAGCCTTAAGATGGAACCGCTTCCATGACTAGACCAAAGGTCCCTTAAGTGGTTCTTACCTAGCAGCACCCAACACAAGAGGCTCCCCAACAGCTGACACGGGGTTTGAAAATGCACAGAGGGACTCAGCTGTCAGCCCTTTCAAGTGGCTGCTTTATGCTGCGTCAGAAAGGATTACAGAAGACTTCTCTCACCTCTCCCACATCTACAAAAGCCAAAAGTTAGGGAAGGTGTCTGCATCTCTAAATGAACCTCTGTCTTCCTGGACAGCAATAAGATCATTTTGAGCTCCAGCACTAAGAGATGAAATAGGGTCAAAGCCACAACCAAGCCCTCTTCAGCCCTGCAGTACCCTCCGCAGCAACAAGAACTGCAGGAGCTTGAACCATATCCCTCTCCTTTACCCTCTTGAGAGGGCAAAAGCACAGACAGCTCCAGGCATGTCACTGACACTCAGCACTATCTATTCCGAGGCAAGCACCCTCAGTCAAGTGTTAGTCTACAAGAGATCAGCTCTTCAACAAGGAACAGCTGGTCCAGACCAGAAAAGACAGAAATCACAGGGCTTAGGTAGACAAAGTACTTCAAAAGCTCTGAAGGCTCCTGCAGGCAGACTCCCCTAGCTCAGTTCAGCAGTGAACACCCAACTTTCTGTGGCAGGCAGACAACATTCCAAAGAAAGAGAGTTTTTTTTTAATCTCATCCTAGCTTACTAGCAAGCATGTTCCCAGCTACTAAGGTAGTAATGTAGAGAGACACCACTCACCCAAGGACAGTAATACAGAAGCTTTTCAATACTATGTAAATGCGATTATAGGTAATGCAAACATCATAGCTTGGTGGTATTTTTAAGTTACTAATAATTAACTGAGATGAACTTCAAATTCTAAGAAATTCAAAATCAACTGCCCCAGCACCATCATCCATAGCAGTCAGCTTATTCTGTGCTTCACTGCTAATCCCTCACAACAAAAGTCCCCTGAAAAGGGCAAGTGAACCAGACAAAATGGCAGAAAAATAAATGAGCCAAAAGTCAACCCTATCTTTCAAACACACTTCATTATAAAAACTCAAGAGGCATGTTTCTCTACATTCCAGTTAAAGTAGCTCTTGAAAGGAGGTGGTCACACAGTCTCTCACCATGCCACAGTGCAGCGAAGTGGTGACTCTGCTGCTTTTCCCTCACATCTACTACAGCCTCTGGCTCCTACCAGTCACTTAATCTGGCAGGCTGGTTGCTATTCACCCATTCATGTGGAGTTGGCAGAGGTCAGCACAACTTGTGTGACAAAACTGCACAAACCAACAGATTCTGGAATAATCTAATCTATAAAGGGTTTATTTCTATGTATACTAATTTGAACAAGTCTGTTTTCTGAAGCTATCTGAACCTGGTCACATTTTATCCATGAGATTTCCTGAACTATTAGAAGCTACCAAAATATAAGTAAAAACTCCCTACAAACAAGATGATTATTAAAGGTGTGCTGTCTACTCACCAGGGATTTATATCTTACCTTCTGCTTCTACAATAAGAAATACAGTCCTTGCTCTTAGAAAATGAGTATTTCACTGCATTGAGATCTTAGGATCAATTCAGAAACTGACTATGAAATACATAAATATTGCTATTTAATCTGTGTTTTCACATAGGAAAAACTTGCTTTGCTTTTTCCTGTTAATACAGAGGAAGATTTATGAAGAGATATGCAGATTATATTTACATTCAGGCAGCACAAGCAAATAAGCACTTCTGTAGTTGCTTTATTTCTTGCACCTCAACATCCTCACTGCCTCCCCACCTTACAGTAGTACCCGCAACACCACCTGCATTCAAAAAGAGAGAGCGCTGAGGGGTCTGGGAGCAGCAGAAAAGGAGGCTGAACAAAAGCAGAGGATTGCAACAGCTGTTTGGGGAAAGGTAACTTGAAGAAAATCACTTCTCTAGGCAATTCTGAACTTCTAACACCTCCTTCACAGAACTTGCAAGCACAACGACTGTTTTGAAGTTAATTTCAAGATAACATAACATAGCTTGGTATGCATAACATCACCATATTTCTTGTCAGAGACTTTCTGAGTCGTTATGCATGTGCACCCGCTGTGTAGCAAGTGTGACATGTCTGAGAAACATGGGACTCGCTGCACTTGCGTTGTCCATGTGGGCTGCACATGTGCAATAAATCTGATGGCTCCCAAACGCTCGTACTTTTTGCATGCACAGAAGTCTAGAGGCCTGATGGGAACTGAGCAGGGCCTGGTTAGCTGGCTGAAGTCCTGAAAGCTGAACATTTATGGGCATAAAATAAGACCTGTTCGAGAAATCCAAACATATGCTATTCTGCTTCAAGGAACAAAAGACTATGGCGGAACTTTATACTGCAGGACTACCTGTACAGCAGAAAAAAAGCCTCCACCATCACCAGCAATAACTAGCAGGGTGGAGAACAAATGTGTAATTTTAATCTCTTCAAGGGAATCAAGCCTTCAATCTTACTTAAGTCACAAGACTCCCTGAATATCTAAAGAGGAACTCTCAAGCCCATCCACACCACGTTGCTTCGTGCTTTGTCACACAGTCAAGCTCATGTGGGTATTTGAACCATGCTAATTTCAAACTCCGCCTCATTTAAAAGTCACTGATGCAATCATTTGGGAAGCAATCACATCCATGAAGTCCCAAAAAGTATCCCAGTGCATTACCTAAAAAGGACATAAAGCTAACTCGAGAACCCTGTCAATGCTAAGGAATCTCAACTTGATTTCTATTAGAAATAAACAATAGATGTTTCACTAAAAATTTATCAAAACCCTCAAGGGTTTAACGCCACAAGTTTTACAAAGGCGCCCATATTTTCTACCCTCACTTCAAGGGGAAAACTAATTATTCATTGAACACTGAATATTGGCTTTTTTCAAGATATTTTCATGCTGATTTTGTTAACTATGAAAACAATGTGGGTTTTTTTCTTTGTTAAGACTATGCTAGGCTGAGCAAACAATGGTTTTACCTTGGTTTTTAAACATTATGGTTATTGAAATAAGCATAAGCTGCTCTTAAAATAGTCAAATTACAAAATGAAAACAATCTTTAAATGTAAGATACTGCTTGAGGCTACTACTTGGTATGTAACATCAGATGAATTAGAAAGTCTACAAACTGAAGCTAGCCTTATATTCCCCTCTAACAGAATGAAAACATGCGTATTAGCCATCTGTACGTCTTTATTGACAAATGCATTGATATTTTGAGATACGACAGTAAGGAACATGACTCCCTGCAAGAAAGCCTGTGTCACCTGCCATACCACCATACACCACACAGCAGTAATTGAGCTGTAAGGAATCTAAATAGGTTTTTTTTTCTATATAAAATGGAATTACACAGAGGATCATGAATGGAACGTAATAAACCATCTATTTGCTTTTTTTGCTTGGATTCAGAGATAGAATTGCAATTGGCCTTGAGATCTGTAATTAGTTTGTTCTGTCAGTTTAATTCTAATAACAGATGGTACAAAATTTACCTGCTCCTTCTTCTAATTCCTAAGATGCTATTGCTCAGAAGTCAAAGTGTGAAGTAGCAGTAAGCTACTTGGCTGACATCAGGAATGGATCATGCACCTCCACCACTGCCGACATCATTTCACGTGTTAAAGTATTTGAAATTATAGCTTATGAAGAAAGCAGAGAAGTAGTTCTGCTGAAAGCTTAGAATATTAAATTAGGTTCTTCTGTATTTGATTTGTCCCATACAACAGAAACAGCCTCAAAGACCTTCCACATCATATTCCCTCTGCTACTTACTGGACAATATAGTCCATCAACTATAGAGTATTAATGAGTTACTGATCTTGTATAGTTCACATCCACATACACCTTGATATAGCTTCTTCTGTTTCACACTCAGCAGTTAAGTAAATAATGAAGAAAAAAAACCATGCAAACTAGTCCTCTTATTATATACTTCTAGAATACAAAACCTAAATAGATGAGTGTATTGTTCTTAAATTGAAGTCTGTAAACAACATGAGTGTGGCTGGCGCATGGCAAGCAATGTTCTATTACAGTTTGTTCTGTTTCCAGGACATATAGGCTTATGTAAGGAAGTACTGAATCAGTTGGAAAATCCAAATAATTTAGATACTTAAGGAGTATACAAAAAGCTAAGGAAGCCATAGCACAGCCTTTCAGGCTGGAGGATGTTGCTCCTGAGTGAAAGCATTAGCAAGTTTTGCCAATGCTTACAGGAGAGACTGGAGAGTCAAAATCTATAATCTGTGACCTTCAGTGATGTATAAAAAAAAGAAGCAGTAATTCCTTAGCTTTATATTGTTTTGTTTGGGCCGCAATCTGTCATTGGGCAATTTTAGGAGATTCTGCATTAAAGAAAGTTTAGGTGTTTGGTTTGTGGTGTGTGTTTGGTTTAGGGGTTTTTAAAATTTAATTTAAGGTGCAGTACTGCGTAATTCATGGCTGTCTGCACCAGAGGCTCTAAAGAAATGAAAATCAGTTAAAGGGCTACAACCATAGCTACACTTTATCATCAACTATTAAGACNTGGAGAGTCAAAATCTATAATCTGTGACCTTCAGTGATGTATAAAAAAAAGAAGCAGTAATTCCTTAGCTTTATATTGTTTTGTTTGGGCCGCAATCTGTCATTGGGCAATTTTAGGAGATTCTGCATTAAAGAAAGTTTAGGTGTTTGGTTTGTGGTGTGTGTTTGGTTTAGGGGTTTTTTTATTTCATTCAAGGCATAGTACTGCGTAATTCATGGCTGTCTGCACCAGAGGCTCTAAAGAAATGAAAATCAGTTAAAGGGCTACAACCATAGCTACACTTTATCATCAACTATTAAGACAGTCTAGAAACACTGTTTTCATATACAAGTTATTACTAGTTTCTGGTATAAACATGATCACTTTTTTCATACTTGACCATGCAGAATATTAACAGTCTTGACACATATGTAACAAAGCACAGTAGTTGCAGTAGCAAAACATGATTAAAAACAACACAGAGCCATTTCAGTGGTGGAATAGAATCTTTTAAAGTACAATTTAGGATAAAGAATAGTGAACAAATATACTGAAAATTTACTGTTCCTAAGAAGGCAAACGTGCCACATGGGAAATCATAACATTTTCCTACATTTAGAATCTACTTGCACCTAGATCCAAACCAAAACCTGCCATTGGAGAAGTGTAGCATTCCAAAAATCATATGAATCTTCTTGGATGGGGCCTTGGCCATCCTCATCNTTTCCTACATTTAGAATCTACTTGCACCTAGATCCAAACCAAAACCTCCCACTGAAGAAGTGGGGCATTCCGAAAATCATATGAATCTTCTTGGATGGGGCCTTGGCCATCCTCATCCAGTGGGACATGTCCCTGCCTACTGCAGGGGAATTGGAACTAAATGATCTCACAAGTCCCTCCCAAGCCAAACTATTCTATGATTCTATGATTATCACCCAAAAAAATTACTTGAGAAGTGAATAAGAAGAGGAGTCTAGAAAAACAAATTGAAACACAGGCTTGTAGCTCAACCGAGTGTATTAAATGCAAATGTTTTCAGAGCAGTAGGCTCAGAGGTGAAAATTTCTGTTAAGCAAGAGCTAGCAACTCCATGCCTTGGAATAAAGCAATCTTTAAATAGAGATTCTCATGCTCATAACCTAAAATAAATGTTTAAAGTTCTCAAGGTTTGACTAGTTTCTCAGTTTGGAACCCATATCAGAAGGAAGTCAATACATATCAACTATCCTAAATGAGGCCTTTTCATATGGAAAAGTATTTATTACCTTACAGTGTCTTGGAGGATGAAGCTAACCTCAAAGTCTTGGCAGCTTTGAAGAAAACAAAGCATTCAAAGCTATTATTGATAACATGCATATTTTCCTATTATGATTGAATATTAACACTTGCGCATTGAATGAGCAATGCCACTGCCACAATGTGAAACATCTCATGATCTAAACTGGAGGTGGTTCAGGTAGCTCAGTGCATCAACAGAGAACTGTCTTATGTTGATGTATAAGAAGCTTCCCAGAACTTTCCCTTCAGAGATGCAGCAATAGAAATACAACATAATTTCGCAAGCGCTGGCATCAGAGTTTCACGTCTTCACTTATTCACAATGTAGTGGTTCCCAACCACTTATGTTGAAAAGTTTTCAATTACACATCAGAGGTTTAAAAATACATTCAACATAAAGCTTTGGCGGGTAGATCCCCATTATGTCAACACGCTAACATTAAAAAATTCTTTTACCTACAGAAAGGAAATATCTAAGGCTTAGAACAGGAACCAGAAAACCTGGATTTTGTTTCTGTGTTACTTAGAGGCTCTGACCTTGGCAAGCCAGCCTTCTGGCCTCAATTTATTAGTTCATAAAGATTTATAATATGCACAAGGTTACATAGCACTGAGCTTTACAAAGCATGTTTCTAGAGTTGTTTTCAGTCTAAGTTAAAAGTCCACATTAAACACCAAAACTGAAAAGTATTTTGTACACATGCAATATTTACATTAATGTGAACATTTTCTGACCATAGACATGAGAATTTTTTTTTCCCCTGCTTATGGAAGTCTTAAAGAGATGTGGTAATTGAAAGTAAAGTACTAGAGAAAAAGTAGAATCTTCCCTGTGTTTATATATTGTATGGATATTGATCAGGATAGTTATAGAAGACTAGCTACAACAGTACTCTCCGATATCTGCTCTTCCTAAGTACAAAGGGTATGGAAAGCTAATGGACAATCTGAAAATGTTTCATACAAAGCTTTGGAAGTGGAATATTTAATAACTTGTTAATAAATTGCATTACTTGCTTTGTTTGGGATCTCTATTCCTACACTCCCCACCACCCCCTGTTAATATATAAATAAGAACACAAGTTTCCATATGAAACTGAAAACATCAGGACAAACTGACCAGCCACACTGGACTGAGAGGAAGAAGGATTTCTTTGATTTTCCGAGTCACAAAGATGCTGTGCAAGACAGCCTTTCAGGGAAATGCTTGGAAAGAAAACTGCAGAACTTCCTAATGTCTTATTACAAGGTAATCTGCATTGAAGCTTTCAAGCTTGATGTTTCACATAGTATAGATGATTAACTGTGCTCATTGGAATAAAAGCACTCTTTACACAACACAGTTAATACAGAAACCAAATGCTGTTGATTTAATGAACTCAATGTCCACAAAAAAAGACTCAAAAGTGAAATTTGACACCTGTTTGTGCTTTCAGACACAAAGAATGATCTGCTCAGACTTTTGTTGTTTTTTAAAAGGCGTTAAGCCATCTTAAAATTACTAATTAAAACCTTAAATATTAAAAACATCCCTCTTTCCAAAGGGTCTTATCTCCTGGTCAAGCACGTTAGCTGTCAATCTTTTTATCACTTGTAATTCCCTTTCCTCAAGAGAAGTCACTTGAAACTGTCTAGAAACACCCTTTTTGAAATGCAACCATGCTTCCTTTAACCAACACTCAAACACAGAAACCAAAAACCAAACTTGGATAACAAAGTTGGTGTTTCTGGTGGCAGCTCTTAGATTCCTGTTTGGTGCTGGGGGTAAAAATAAGAAGCCTCTCTTGGTATCAGCAAAGGCTAAGCACAGATTACACTGCAAGAAATATTGTAATCAATGTTTCAACATCCAAGGAAACCAATAGCCTCAATTAAACTAATCCGCTACTCCAGGAGCATTGTGATCAGGCCCCAGATACTGCAGTTCTTTGGATTCAAGATTGGGTAGGGACACCATCGGATTACCACATCATGATCCTGCCATAGAAACACCTTTTGGAGCACTCAAAAAAACCCGCAAAAAACACTATGCATCTATCATGTGATGCACATGAGACCACATTCACTGTCACTGTGGACAAAACCAGAGAAATTATATATCTACATATAACCTATCTCAGGACTTCATAATCTAATTCCTTTTTATATAATTTTCTCTCCAAGAGGTACTGAACCATTTCATGATTCACCATCAACAATCCACTTCACCAATATAATATAAAGAACTAAAAAAGGCCTTATGCCATTAACTTTTTAGTTATTCACATTATAACTAAAAAAAAAAAATTGTTACAATTTGACCTACAGTGACTCTAAAACCTGGCTTGATATCCAGGATGATTTCCAAGCTGACCTTTTATGCCTTAGAATAAATACCTGCTGTGTACCACTCACAATAAGTCTAATGCTTTCATAGGTTACTTTTTCATTAGGAATAAGTCTAATAAATCTACTTCATCATTCCCTTGCTTTAAAATGCATTTTACTGGACCTTGTTCCTTGTTTCCTGGCTGTCGTATATAGTCATGTGCCTTTAAGCACTACGAAAAGCAAAATTCAACATCACAGATGGAATTATCTTCAGAGATGCTGTGCAGAAAACATTTGTCTCTGGCAGAACATCATCCTCACAATTAAGGGCTAAGAAAGGAAATCACGTTAGTAAAGGTCACGATTCAGTTTCCATACATTGTTAAAAATAGAGATTCTGTCTAGGAAAACAAACGCAAGTCAGTCAAGTAGGTTGGAATTAGTATGTGGTGGTTACTTTTAAGTGGAATATACATACAAAGTAAGTTGTCCAGACAAAAAACCCCAAACTCAATTCATGCACACAAAACTGCTAATGACAATACTGAAAATAATGCCGTTTGCACAGGCTCACCAAACACTTCATGAAGATAATTTTCCAAGCTATATTTTTGTTATAACATAACCTTTTTCCTATTCGTTTTGTGCTGTAAATAGTAAAATTACTTTTGAATAATAGCAGTCCATTTCATATACTACTTTGCTTTGGATTGTTTGTTTTACTAACCCAAGTAATTTCCCAGTGATTTTGTGAGTTTATTCTAAGATTGTTTAGCTGTCTGAAAACTGGATAGAAAATCTGGACAGAAGACAGCATAGATATAATGGAATTATTTAATCATTATATCATTTTTATCCTGAAAAAAACCACATAAACCTCTATCTGTACATCTTGTGCAGGTCAATCAAGTATTGAATTTTATATCTCACTATGATTATAACTGCTGCATGTCTGGCAATAGCCTTATTCCTCCATCCTCGCTGTCAAACATAAAGTAATAGTCACAATTTCACCATTATTTTCATTTGCATTGTTAGACTGGTTTTGAATTATTCTTCTGTCATTTCATCGCAGCCCATGGGAATTTGTTCTATTTCACAGGATTCATTCCACATGCATCCCACATTATTATCCACAATTGTTTTGTGTTTTAGTGAACACTGCTCACTACTGATAAACTGCCAAACTAGGATACTACTCAGCTCTGGGATTAGGGTTGTTTGTGCCATAACAGCTTTGCCTTTATTCTGCACCAGGTGGTGAGTACAAAATACCAGCTGGTCCACTCCTCCTTGATATTTGACTATGTGAAGCAGATTGAGCAGGAGACTGTAATCAAGACAAGTGACTAAGCAAGCATTAACCAGTTGAAGATTGGAAGGAACAATAACAAGTTGGCTTTTCATCTGAGTAGAAAATTAAAAATATATGACCCCAAAAAGGAAGCAATAAAGTTACTCTGTTGCTAGATTGTAAAACAAATGCAGAAGGTGGAAAGTAGTCGCTGTAGGAAGCATGAATTCCTGCTCACTCTTTATCAGTGTGAGTTTGTGATTAAGGTGTCTCCACAATTTAATGGTGATTCAACTGCTTCTGTGTACTTAAACATAAGTGATTTCAGGAATCAAGACAGAATTAGTCATGTGAATATGCAGCCGGACAGGGTTCAAGCTCAGGCTATCAAAGTGCCATTTGTTCTGGCTAGTGTGAAGTTTTCTGATGAACTAATTATTAAGGTAGCAGTTTTAGAAGCCAAGACAGTCTGGAGACCGATATATCCAATTACCAGACAAAAGCTTTAAAGTTCCAGGTGGAAGTATAAAGTCTTCACTTACCAATTTCACACAACGTTATTTTTGATCCAGCATTTTGAATTTGAAATAATTTCAGCATAATGAGGTGGAATATACATGCAGGGCAGAAGGCTAACCCATGAAACTGAAAAGGGTGGGTTTGGATTTGATTTTGATCAGAATGACAGCCAGCTGGAATATTTATCTTCACTACAGCTTTGACTGACATTACTGGTTACTTACACCCTAAGTCTATCCCTCAAAATAAATCCTTAATGTCAAAAAGTATAAAAGGCCAAGAAATCTGGCTGTTATTTCTCAAAGTTATATTATTGACGTCTATTATTAAACCTCAAAATCATCTTTACTTACCTTTCCCACGTCACTCCTCCAGTTGTCAGCTAAAATCAACTCCTAACTTCAGTGCAAAATACATATTAATTTCAGAATTAAAATTTAGGCTAGACACATTTAAATTCCTACACAATCTGTTGGTATTACAGCAATGGCTTTCTCATAAGTACACTTTTAGTCAAGCAAGCTCAATCAGTTAAGATGATTAAGCAGAGCCTATCACCCACCATCGTATTTTAATACTATCACACTTTTGTGTGGTCCTATTTACCATGTCCACACAAAGGCAGCAGGACACGTGCCTTTTGTACGCATGTGTATTTCAAAACAGCACAGAACTAAGCTACACAACAGGATTTCCCTCGCTACGTGTTCCCCTTGGTCCCCACCAATGTCCCCAAATGCTTCCTTGGTTGCCATTTAGGATGCTAACGCACCTCTGCATGCTCATTCACCAACTACTTGGTCAATTTATCTCGTATAGCAAGGTCAGCCAGCACTGTCACTGCTACTACCTGCTTTGTTAGTTGGGTATTTAAAGTCTTGATCAAGCAAAAGCTTCAACCCAGGCTGCTAAGGGCTCACTTGTCCTTTTCCTTAGCTGACCTTCATTAGTGCCTGGCTAAAACAAGTTGCTATTTCATTCTGGGCTGTCACCCATGTATTCTTACATTCTATAATGTGTCTAGTTCATAAGCCTCTGACTACATTGGACCACTTGTCAACATGAACAAAAACATGAAATAAACCACAGATTATTCCTTAGACTAGACTATGCAAGTGGTGAGTGCCTGGCACATGTCACCTGTGGAAGTGGTGGCTGCCCTGTCCCTGGAGGTGTTCAGTGCCAGGTTGGATGGAGCTTAGAGCAACCTGGGAGGTGTCCTGCCCATGGCAGGAGAGTTGGAATCTTTGAGGTCACTTCCAATCCAAACTATGCTACGATTCTGCAATTGTTCAGCCATTTTAAGGTCAAACAACAGGCTCAGCAACAAATCAACACCATCACAATCATCTCTAAGTATCTAGTATCTTTTTTCTGACATTATTAATTATAGGCTTATCCAGGTCTTCAGAAATCATTTCTTGATGGCTGACTTGAGCAGTATTTGCTAAATTACTTGTCTGCTAAAACACATTTACACAAATTTAGCATACTAATAGCATAAAAAATAATCGTTATGGAACCCTTCTGCTGGCCGTGTAGGACAAAAGTTACTGAAGCTGCAGCAACTGTAAAACTGTCAAATAGGGATCACACAACACAGCTGCTCTTTTTCATGCCACAAAATATACTTGATATTTGCTTATTTTCATGGTAGAGTACTATTGTCTTTAAAGTATAACCTTTCCTAAGTAGAAAGTAAACATGTATTTAAACCTGACACATGATACATACAGCATTGTTCTTCCATATGTAAGATAACCATAATAAGGAGGAAATACTAAAGATGAGTAGAAAAATCACTAAGAATATATAAAGGTAAGAATACTTTACCTGAATCCAAACCAGCTACAAGAAGGGGATTAAAGGACAAATTTTTTTTCAATTTTCAAACACTAAAGTTGCTTTTGACCCATTCCATGGAATTATTGCCCATATCTCTCTTAAGTGTTCTGGAAATGCTTAACACATGTTTTGGTTTTAATTATTGGCTACTTCAATTTTCATTCAGCTCTTGCAGACAAATTTTCATTAAATACCTTTCAAATAATGCACAATAAGAACTCTTAATTACACAAGAAGGCCTTTTCCAAAATGCAAGTACTATTAGGCAGAAAAAAGCTTTTAAAGGTGCAGGGGTTTTGGTGACTTCGTAAGGGTTTTTTGGGGTTTTTTTGATGGTAGTTTTTTGCCTTTTTTTTTAAACCAAAGTCATTTTTTGCTTCATTAAAAGTTTCTTTATCATGCTTTGCCTTACAGTTCACTGTTCAGCTGTCAAATTCAATGCATTACTATAAATTGCTATTTAGAAAATTAATGTGACAAGCGTTCCTTGAACAGTGCATTAAAAGTTCATTGCATCTCAATTACTTGCTTCCAATGTACGTTAACTTTGAAAATTTTAGGCTCAAATGAATGAATTCCTCCCGGTGCACATTATTTATTTCTGCACACAAAAGGAACAAAACTGCACCCATTGTTCTTAAAGCGCTTTCCCAAACGGGGTAACAACCACTTACTATGTCTACTGAGTGGCAGAAGGAGTTATCTGCACATTTAATACACTAACCAACCCAAGTCTGCACAGTTATTTTAGCACCCATCATGAGTAGCTTTTGAAGCCTCTGAGGATGGAAAGAGTCTACTGGGATTTCCCCTACCAATAGCTAAACTACCATTGAAACATTTACTGTTGCATTTAGTCACTGTAAAAAACAAAGCCCTTAAAGTCCTTGTGAAATAATAAGATAGCACTATCTATGAAAATACAAATCAATATCTCAACTAGATCTTTTTGAACTTTCTACCACCTTCCCCCCCCCCCATATGATAAAGAGGAGTAGAAACATCAACTTGCTTCTGCATTTATACACTCACTGCCCTGAGAATTTTGATCCATTGTATTATGCTCAGCACAAGGTTGTTTCTGGTCAATGCTCACTTCAGTAACTCAATGTAAGAAATTCAGGAGTTACTTCTCTTCACATTCTAAGACTCAAAACATTCAAGAAGATCCACAGGCTAAAAGCAGAGGGTATGAGACTTTTGAAGGCCTACAGAAAGAAATGACAAGATACTAACAATAGTCAACAACTGTCCTCCACAAATGTTTAGTAATTCCTCACAGGTTACCAACAGTGCTCACTGAACTTTCGAATACCAAGACCAACAGTTTTTCTCACCACAGCTAAGGTCCCTCCCAGCTCAAGTTTCTTCCCTTTCTAGCATTCTCATTAGCACAAATTCCAGGAACGAACGGAGCACTTGATCTGCTGCCAACAGCGTTTCTCTTCTCTGCCTACATTTGCTAAGCCTTTACTCTTACAGCCACAAACCTTTCCAAAACTCAGTTCCCTACACACGATTCTCCATTCTGAATTTAGATGTTACAAGGTTAGTCACCACCCACAAAGACACTGTTATAAATTTTCAGTTATCCTAACGCATGATGCAGCTATTGCTCAGAGAGTGTGAGTGTGCACACACGTGCCCACCTGCATCTCAGAGCTCTGGGAGCACTATGGCTTTGCAGCTCCTCTACATCTGCACAAACATGAACGCAGTTCAGACCCAAAGCACTTTTTGTATCATGAAATCAGATTTTATGAACTCATTTTTGGAACAGTATATTTCTCAAAGTGAGCTGTATCAGCTCAATATGCTCAAATATACAGACAAAATAATTAACAGATGTAAGCAACCCTGTATCTTCCTATCACAAGGAAAGAACATAATTTGTATTAAGTGCATCCCATCTATAAGGTCAGTACAATGTCATATCTCCATGAGCACGAGGTGTTTGACCAATTATTCTTACACTGTTCCAGTTTCTTCTTGAAGAACTACATGCTACAGTAACACAGAGCTCTTTTATACAGCCATACATTTCATTTTCAGGGGATGAGTCACATAGAAAAACATCTGATACTAAATTGTTTTAGTGTGTAAGTACCATCTAAACCAAACCTACACAATACTCAGCTGCCTTTTCACTTCTCACCTGGGTAGTTCCCCAATAAGGTTGGACTTAAAACACAGTCAGAGATACCTTAAAGTGAAGAAGACAAATAACAGCATGCAGAATGAGAAAATCAAGAAGCGCACAGCAGTCTTCCACACTGGTTCTCTATGGCAACTACCACTGAAAAAAAAATCTATTGCACAAGGAGAGACCTTTAGAATGACAAGATACTTCCTCTAGAACAGCAGCAGTTACTGAACAGCTCAGCTATAGCACTAAACCCTGGCCCAGAGTAAAATTAACAGGGTATATTTATAAAGGCCACATCTTCTGTAATATCAGCTCCACTGAAAACAAGGCATGATAATGACATTCTGAAAGTGAATATTTGTACCAGCTAAATACTGTCATGAGGTAGCTGCTGTTGGGGAAGAAAGGTAGGGCAAGGTGTTTTCTTACAAAACATTCAATTCAAAAAAAGATTAGACACATTCTATACATTCATTTCTCACCAACATCTTTCAGGCTAGTCTTTGATGTCTTCAGATGAAAAAGAAAAACAAGAAAAACCTACCAGAAGGAGCTAGCTCTGCCATAGACCTTCATTTAACAACAAAAAACTTCACAGAGTAGGAGTTGGAAATTTCCAAGTGACAAAATTACTTTCCTGTGACTATTAGTAGCCCACTTATATTCCTGTTAAATTAAGACACGTCTGCTTGAATACACATTTGAATACATTTTTCTGATAGTCACAATGTCTGAAATGAATCCTCTGGAGACATGCAGGTAGAGCTTTGCTTTCTTAATTTAAAAGAAGCCTCACCACCATGAATTTAACTGAAAATGCAGACAATGAGATTATTTGTGTTGAGTTCCAATGAAGACATGGGAAAGCTTGAAGTTCCTAGCTACAATATAATGAAAGGACATAGAGAATGGAATGTATCTTCCTATTTTTAACACGCTGTTAATGATTAATGCATCTTAAAGACTGATCTTAGCAGGTCACTGTCATTGTTCCCAGGTGCTGCCATATGACATGCATTGGAACCGCCCAATCTTGAAGAATATCCTTGAGAGTCCAATCCCAGAGTGTAATGTGAAGAGATGCACCAGAAATTACTGATCTGCTTACCCTTAAGTAAACTAGGAGAGAAGAAAGATGTTCTAATCACTCAGCACTGAAGCTGTTTTCTAGTCACATATTTTGTTTTACCTCAACTTGGGAAAAATATTGGCTTTACATGTAACATATCGTGTTGGAATGATAAAGCTAAGACATTTCTCACCAGAACAGTCACACACCATGACTTTTACTAAGCTCCTCCTTTATAACTTTAAACACTGTTAATTAACCCAGTTCTCAAATATTCTTCTAGAGATATGCTGAAAGCATAGATATTGGTGACATTCTTCCACGCCTCCTTACAGTCCTCAAGTTCTTTTCCCTTCCACCTTTCCTGTTAGAACTTTGTGAACCCAGTATAATCGAAGCCCAGGTGATTTCAGGACAAATACTTGACATAAACAAGAAGTTAAATATTCCTTTTTACTATGCTACCTTCATCGCCATCGTTTGGCATCGACAACTATACATCTTAGAATTACACTCAAAGGAGAGCTCTTGCTTGCCCTTATAATTTGTACTGCTGTTCTCCATCAATGACACTAGCAAGCCTCCTGCTTAGACATTCATTGACAGGAACTTAACTATTGGATCATGCCTTTCTCTCTGCTCCATCTTTCT
>WAAB01025743.1:0-58202 GCA_013389865.1 Piaya cayana | reverse complement strand
AGTATTTGATTAATGGCTCAGATATGATGTATACAGTATAGTCAGGTTGTCTTTCTACACTCAAAACTAGACTGAATTGTGAATATTTTTTAAAGTTTATTTCATTGTCACTCAGCATTTTAAGGATTTTAAGGACAAGGAAGAAGAAAGTTTGCAAACATGCTAAATTTTAACCCCTATATTTGCTTTATTGTTTGACTGTTTCCCCTCCCAGAGTTATAGTTAGTTAGACTAATCCAGTGCATTGTAGTCATTGATTTAACTAGAAGAAAAAGAAGACCCATTTCATGCAAGAGGAATATTTACAGTGTATGGTCAATTATTCTGGGAATTTATGACTGACACATTTATCTGAGGTTGTTAAGGAGGTCTTCCTCTGATTAGTTAGTCCTTAGAGAGTCATAATTTAAGCCTGATGGATTGATTATAGTAGATAATTCCTTGTCTCCAAAGCATTTTGTTAAAAATTTCTGTTACCTTTTATGCTTAGTTGTTTATAAAACTTATTATCTAGTTTTCATTTGTAAAAATGTTAAATTAAGAAAGGTTTTATAGAGCTGGGCTACATTTTTTTTTCTCCCTCTGTACTCGGCACTGGTGAGACCGCTCCTTGAATACTGTGTGCAGTTCTGGGCCCCTCAGCACAAGAAGGATGTTGACGCTCTGGAGAGTGTCCAGAGAAGAGCAACAAAACTGGTGAAGGGGCTGGAGAACAGGCCTTATGAGGAGCGGCTGAGAGAGCTGGGGTTGTTTAGCCTGGAGAAGAGGAGGCTGAGGGGAGACCTCATTGCTCTCTACAAATACCTGAAGGGAGGTTGTAGAGAGGAGNATTTTCACAAAATATTGTTTAATGTAAGTGTCCCATATCTACAGTTTCCTTTATGGTATTTTATTTTACAGAAGTACAAGTGTTGATTTAACTGGCCATAAAAAGAGAACATTCATTCACAGCATCTGGCTTATATGGTATGTTCAGAGTAACAAACATTTTTGATCAAAACTGCATTGGTTCATCTGGACCATCCCTCTGCCTGTGTTACTCTAGTTTGTGTTGCACTATTTAGCTGAGAACTAAGCAGCCAAATGAATACTAGTTTGCATCATCCAGTATTCCTCCTAAAAGAGCAGTGATAAAATATATTGTAAGAAATAGTGCCAGCTGAGAAAAGATATTTAGAAAATCACATTTGAAAGAAGAGGAAAAGAAAAAAGAATTATTTAAATCACATTATAAAGTACAAAACTCAAGATTGCTGCACATTCTCATGCACATTTATTCTCTCAACATTTTAATGCTAGTTTCAGTATCTTGGATTGTGAGTAAGATAACTTCATTGGTAAATTCACAGTGTGAATAACATAATATTCACATCTAACTGTTTTTACAAGCCTAATTTTCAATTTGGTATATTCCCAATTTTTTAATTACTGTAGGTAACAAAAAGAATGTAAATATATAAATACTATTCTGCATCTTTCTAAAAATTTGTTCTCTGATTTGTTGTTCATTTGGACAGGTGTAAGAATCTTGTCATAGCATGATAGATGCCTCATATTATTTTAAATATTAGGAAAAAAGGCAGACTACTGAAGAGATCAAACACTCATTTGTCTTTATTGCAATTTTTTACTTCTTTTTCATAAACTGGTTTTTGGTCATACAGCCCATTCCTCTCCCCAGCAAAGCAAAGAAAACTCAAGCTAATTTTCAAGTCATGACATATAAATTACACAGTCAGTTTAATTATTTATTAATTTTCTTTTTTTATTTAAACACTTCACATCAAAGAGTATCTGTCTGCTTCCTTCAATAGCATTGACCCAAGCTTTAAAGCACGATAAAGCAAGGTTATGTATTCAATTCAAACAGCAGTGACACTCTTTCTCCAGCTGTGATTGCATCTCAGGCAAATCAGGAATTGGCAGATTCAACATGGAGAATAATTCTACTCCGCTCTGTATTATTTTGCTCTAAGTAACAGTACAATTCCAGAAAGAAAATTTTTGCTGTAAGTTCCAGAATGTGTTACAGGAGATCAGAGATAGGAATTCTTTCTTTTGAAAGATATTTTAAATTCATCCAGTCCCTCTTCATAGACAGTAAAATCTGCATGCAAGTTTTACCTTTCCATCCCCATGTTGAGCTGAACATCACAACTCTGGCACCCTGAAAGTACTAACAGAGAAGATCAATCTAATGGGATTTTCAGTAAATCATTAGCCCATAAAACTCTTCTCAAAGACCTGAACAAAAAGGTTGATCTTATAGTAGTAATTTAATAATTTCACTTAAGGAACAGAAAATATATTACTCATATATATAACAGTGCTAAAATATTAGATTCAATATAAAAAATACAAACTAAAAGAATGTTGCCATTTGAAAGCCAATGGCTCAATGGAACATAAGTTCCCAGATAAACATGAGAGACGTGTCCAGTGCAATATAAATGGACAATATCTATTAGATGTGGTTCCTCATTCCAGACAACTTATGAGTTGTAAAGTGAAAATCTAGGAAGGAGTCAGAGTAAAACTGAAGCCCCGCAACACAGGAATTTATTTGGGAAGATTGAAACCAAAGTACAGCAGTGATTCCAAATCCCCATCTGTCACTGTTAATGTTTATTCTCAACATCCTACCACATCAGAAGGTCTACTTCTGAGTTATTGCTCCAGACTTCAACAAACAGTGATGAAACTACTGCCTAATATATTTATTTTATACTGAATATATTCATTGACAATATAGCTCATAAAATGTAGGACAAAACTGCAATGGTGCAGTAAAGGAAGACAGAAGAAAACATTGAATTAAATGGGAAATGTATTGATGAAATATAGTAGTATGACAAGAATCTTGCTATTTTTGTTGTTCCATGTTTGTCAGAAATGCAATTTGTTCTTTCTTATTTGAATTTGGAGCCCATATGTAACACCTCACACCAGCTCTGTTACTTAGTTTTAACAAATTATCCTTTTTCCACTTATAACCTTAAAAAAAATGTCCCATTGACTTTATGTCAAACATTAGAGAGTCATAAAGACATGAGACCAAAAGTCCTCCAAGACAATTCCAAGCCCATTCTTAAGCTTTAGGAGTACAAATAAAGCTTTGATTTAGAAATAGTATTCATTCAATTTGATTGACATACATCTTTTTACTGACTGTGGAAAAAAAAAAGAGAAAAAAAAGTTAGAAGTTAAATCGTAAATATTCACATTGTCGATTTTACAAATACAATGTCTAGTTACCAGCAAATTCTCCACAGAAAAACAAATACACCAGAATCATTAAAATACTTCTGAACTATTTATAGTTACATAGACAGAAAGGCTTCCATAGAAACTCTCATAGTGTTTACATCAAAAAAAACCCCAAAACTAAACCTCTAAGAAGATACTATTCCTTGAGTTCACATAATCATTGTTTCCTTCCTACAGAAATATTAAGAAACATTTTAAATTTTTTCCCCCCAGAGTTCCACAATGACAGTTGCTATTTGTCATTGTGTGCTAAAGCAGTCACCTGTAAAACAGGTAAAGTATAACTTGAAGTTTACATTTGTAGTTCTGGACCTCTGGTGAATATGATGGATATGAAAGAACATGAGTTTAACAATCTGAACGTGCAGCTTTGGGAAATAAAATTCATGGCCTCAATAACTGCCCTGAAACAGGGCTTAGAAAAATATTTTTACTTCAAAACTAACCATTTTCTGAAACTATAAAAAGAAATGTTTAGTCCTGCATTTATTCAAAGAGAACTATAAACAATGTGCACTTTTAATTCAGCTTTAAGTGTTAGCATGTATTTTAGAGGACACGAAGTTCATTGTACGCTAAATGGTTACTGTTGCAGCACGTTTCTGCTGTAGATCTTCGATTGGAAGGAAAGTTGAATATAACCTTCAGGTATCCTGACCTTGTGGATAGACTCATCAGCGAATCCTTTTCCTTTGTAACTCTTCTGGCTCATCTATTCTCTCTACTTCAGTTCACTTGGTCTTTGAACCTTGCACTCTCAGTGGTATATCATGCCACTTTTTTCAAACTGCAGTATATGTTCAAAGAAAAACCAATCAAGAAAGTAGAAGGTGCTATTTGGTACTCTGCTTCCAAGCTGTTGGATAATAGAAAGTTCTCTGTTGTTTCATTTAAATATTGGATGTAAAACTGTCTTTGGTTTCTCTTCCCAGCTTTCCCCTCTTCTTTCTTTCATGACTCAACTTATACTCTTCAGTTCTGTTGTTTTTGTGAAATACTAGAAGAATGCTGTATGGACCACCAAGAGAGCCAGATTCCCCCTACATCAGTCCAATATATTCTTTCATGACGCATTTCAGTCAAAGAAGCCTCAGAGAACTCTTTGTCTACATCCTGAACTTGCAGGAAGCAGCCAGAACCTCCCAATTAAAAATATCTGATGTGAAAAGTGTCTATCTACTGAAAACAGCTATTTAAATGTAAGTGCTTATATGTAGTTGTTGATAGATAGACGACTAAATGCTGTTACGGTCAGTGGAGATCTCCATTTTATCTACTTAATGATTGTTTGAGCCTAGTAAGAGATTCTGCTGATCCATCACTGTAAGTTCAACAAATGGAGGCTTTTAGAGTCATCTGAGGTCTCACAGATACCTTGCCAGACATCCAGCTGTTTCTATACTAACTTGAGCATCCTCTACAGGTTTTGCATAGCATCTGGAAACTCTGAAGAGAAGTCTTCCTTCTCTGTGAAGTCTTAGATGGCAGTAGACACACATGCACAGGTAGATAGTTCAGGCTTCACTGAATATATTGATGATGTTCACAAGGTCTATCTAGAAAACTATCTCATATACAGGTATTTATATGTTGAAATAGCTATGTTAGGTGATTAAAAGCTTATCTCCATTCACACAAACGATCTCAAAAACACAGTGGCAGTTGGGGGAGCCAAAAAAAACCCAGTCAGAGGAATAAAGCCCTCATCCATTCCAGCAGGATATCAGCGCCATGGGCAGGGACTAAGACCCATCACCACCAGACAGCTGGATATTCTCCAGATAACCTTAACAGACTGAGGGTGGATATCACCTTTTAAAGTTACAGGATACAAGGGAGAAGCATTTTTGGACTGCACAAACTTACTGTGCAATGTTTAAGGGAGGAATCAAAGGCAGAAAAAGGACAGAATATGGCGGCCTGGGGAGGAAAGAAAGGTAGGAAAATAGAGGAATAAGGTGATGAACCAGTGAAACAAGCACATAAGCAGGCTGCTGGTTTGTACTCATGTCCAGCTCTGCCCTGCATCTGATCTGCACAGCCTGTTAATATTCTTGTTAAACTCTATTTTTAATTATTTTCTTGAATGATCATACTTTCTATTCTGTGAGCAAGTGTGTCTGTAGGTTCCAAAAAATTTAGTCAGAGCAGGAAAGGGAAACACTAGCCATATACCCAACTATGGAACCTCTGTTCCTCTCAAAAAGACACCATTATGATATAATGTCCACCTTTAGCAGTCAGCCTTACCTTCCAAAAATATTTCCTTTTCTCTTAAATCCCTTAAGTTAAGGACTTAAATTTTCTTAAGCTTTATAAGCAGGCAAAAAGTTATTGAAAGGTTTCTCTCTTGGTAATGTTAATTATTCGTTTAAATACAAGAGAAAACAGATATAAAACACTATAGAACAGTTTCTTTACACATTTGAGTCATCCAAATTTCCTGTATCCTACCTGAAGAAAAGGCTATAGAACTGACCCCATGGGCCCTCAAAAATCTGTCCATACGTGCTATCTGACTGTTCAGGCTTCACCATTCAATAGTACCGTACCAAATACACATAATTTCATATAGGGCAGTAGAAGAAATGCACTATCTTCCATCTCCTATAGGAGGCTTTCTTACTGGAAGATTTCAGTTGAATGATCAGCCTTCCTGGGGAAAGATTTAAAAGATAAACCTAAAGTTAGCCACCTAAATCTATCTTTAGGTCCCTACCTGATTAAAAGCTGGACTCCTGTCTATTTCTTTCAGGTTATTTGAGAAACAAAAACTTCATCATCAGAAGAGCCAGAGTGTACACTACTCTATTGACAACCAAGAAGGTGTCTGAATAGGACCTTATATTTATCTATTTCTGAATTTTTAATTTTGTTTTGCCCAGTATTCAAGTTGTTTCTTTGTGGGGAAAGAAGCAGGGGGGAGATTGCAATTAAAAAAACAACAAACCAACAAGTAGAAGAATGTCTCTTATAAACTCCCCTTTCTGATGTGCAGCTCACTGCTGGCTGAGAAAGGAATGAGCTTGTGTAATGAATAATAAACTCTGCTGAAGCTCAGATTTGTTATGCAAATAAACATATTAAATGAATGCATTTTCCATGCAGCATAGCCTCTGCCAGGAAATTTGTTGTAAATATTATTTTGCCATTGACAAAGGCAATGTGCCAAATTCAAACCCAGTGTGAGTGGGGGCAACTTGACTGGTTTCAGTGGCATTATGCCCATTCACACCACCTCTGTAATTGACCTATTGTGCTTCAAAGACTTTTGTTATCTAGTATGTGCCAAGTACAGATAAACAAATTCTCCAGCTACAGAAGAGTTTTTTTCAGCAGCAACACTAATTTTCAGATCCCTTAGCAGGCAAAACTCCCTCTGGCTGAGTTCAGTCTGTAACTGTACTAACTTTTTAAACTCCATAATGAAAAACCTTGGGTACTCTCGACTCCATCTCATCTGAAGAACTGCTAAAATGAGTCAGCCTAGAAAGCAGCCGCTTCAGAAATTGTTTCTCAGTAATGGATGGGAAACTGGACTGATTCAATAAAATCTGACCTGACCTTCCTGTTCTGACTTCTTTCCAGGCAAAATCTCTTTCAAGTTTTGGAAATGTTTTATTTATTCTTTCTTTCCACAAGTTATGTCACATATCAAACCAAAAGGCTAAGCATACCAAAAAAAAGTATAAGATGGACTTTTTCTGAGAGATCTTTAACACTGGGTTATGATTTCAAATTATGTAAGTAAGCATCTTAATTTTGTGTGTTGTGCAGATTAATACCCCAAAATCTTTTGAAGTATACCCATGCAGTATTACAGAGAAGATGTAATGTTTCTGAACTCAGCATTTGCTTTGCCTCAGATATGTCAAAGACTGTGGACTATCCTAATAACTGTCATATAAAAGCATGCTAATAAATGTCAAATTTGAAAGTTACTAGGGTGAACAGTACAATATTTGCCCTGAGATAAGTCTAATGATTCTGTCACATTCTGTAATCATTCGAGTAATGAGGGCATCTAAACAGTTAAAATAATAGTGAGGATGAAATTTAGATCCTAAGGAGAAAGAATTAAAGATTAATGTGAGCCTTTATGAGAATCAACAGAACTCTGTGCAGTATAAGAAGTGTAAATCTGATACGATATCTTTCTTATTTAAGCTCCCTTCTTTAACATTTTTAGAATGAAAACATGAAACTGGCTGCAAAAGATCAAGTCACTGTTGTCTGGGGAAAACAGACCAGATTTTATTGTCTTGATTTTGGGAGGTTTACATCCCAATCTGCCTTCATGCAGGCATAAGAAATCCTGGTGCAATTTGTCTTACATACAAAGTCTTGACTTTCATATTTTCATCATGATTTGAGTTTGTTTTGATATTTCACCAACATTTTTACATTAGAAGTGCATCTGTTACATATATGAGCAGCTTCTATGGCACAAGCCTTAAAAACCAAGCTTCTTGCTGTATGAGTATGGCACAACAGCAAATACTGCAATCAAATCAAAGCTGCCATAATATGCAGTTCCACTGACAGATATCTGCATATAACTTCAATGTGACTTATGTGCAAAGATAATGAATTCTGTAATGCAAATTTACATGTGGGGGTCAAATAAGGAACTTCTTTGTATTTGACAGTACATTGGGTATTAGGTATTTGTCACAAAATAAATAATTCATCTTGCATACCCACTTGCTATGTAAATGATAGTCTATGTATATTAAAGCATTTAGCACTTGGAATAAAATGGACAGCTGGGGCCAAATGAATATCTCTCAGGACACATTACCATTACAGTTCCCCTGTGAGTTTTTAACTCTTTTCACTTCTGAGGGTTGTCATGAGGACGTTAATTGAAAAAGGCACAGAGTTTGTTCTAATGCAAGCAGAGCTACAAAAAGGAAAAAAAATAATGTAAAGCAGAACATTAATTTCAGACTCTACTTTCCCCCTTTTTCTCAAATCCCTGGTGTAATTTGGATTTGATTTAATTTAGGAAAAATAAAGTCTAAATATTTTCAAAATGCCATGCAGATGATGATCAAAACATAATTAAAAAAAAGTTTAGCATAAGCTGGGATTTGGACAGAATTTAGAGCACAAAACTACACTTAAATTATCATGACTTTAGGACTTCCGCTGAACATATCCTCTCATTCTAACCCTCTGATATATTGCTCTCCTCTTCACTTGGATACAAAGTGAACTTTAAACAGAGCATGAAGATTCACACACCAAAGAGTCTAAACTCAAATGGATGGGTTAAGGGTAACTATCCAGACCCTAGGGAGAGGGTAAATTGGAGTGTATGCTCTCATCCTACTCAGTATTGCAGAAAATTCCTGTGAAGATAAAAGAGGCAGAAGCTGTTTTAACTTTATGTGCCTTTCTCCTGCAGTTAGAAACACCACAAGAATCAAATTGTCTCTCATGCTTGTAGCTGTGAACCCAAGGAAACTCCACTAACTCAGTAGAGTTGCTTGAGACTTATATCTTGGTTTAAATGTGTGTATAACCATATATATGATGTAACCTTAGAAAGGAAATCAGTCAGCAACTGTGAGGGTGGAGAATAAGGCAGAAAGGGGTTCTCTTTGAGGCTGGTTAGAGTTAGACAAACATAATTTACTTGATCATTTCAATATTATAACTTTCCTCACTGCCTTAAAAATATCTGTATACAATCTGATAATACCTCCACAGTCAGCAGTGGAGAAAGAGGACCTTAGACCATTTCTGCAATAACTTTAGCCTGCTGGATTCAAACTCTCATTGGTTTTGCTCCCAAACTCACATTTGTAATATGGTGACAGCTGGCTCAGTGCTTTTCCATGTCATTAAAATCCAATGTCTTAAGAGAGGAAGTTTTGTGAAGCTGAGAGAGGATTTCAAACACAGAAAACAAAAAGTATACTAAAATTTTCAGTTGGAGGATTTTTCTCTGTGAGATAACTGAAAGGTTCACAGCAGCAATTGAAGGAATTAATATGTGGCATGAAGTGGTTGTGCTACTGCTGTGTATAAGATAGTCTGGACCTCCACTTGTGGAAGCTGGTAGAGAGGGCCAAGAGTTTTTCAGTGTGAAAGAGTCTCACCAGAATATGATGATTTGATGAAACTGATGGAGGAAAAACGGTATTGTGAATCCCGCTTTGAGACTCTCATCTGTGGCATGCGAAGGTTAGTGCCCATACCAGCGGCATATGGATAACAAGCAATGCCGCTCCTTGCAGCTGAGAGCTATTTTTGGGTCTCCTGGTTACATGGGAAGGCACAAGGAACAGATCAAAACTGTGAATTGAGACAGTTGTCAAAAGCGCCCTGATCACTGGCTTAGTGTGAGATTGATCAAGTGATGATGTTTCTTTCTCTCTTTCTCTCCTCTATGCTTCTTCAGTTGCAGAGTGTGAGTTCTTTGCAGATGGAAAATTACATCATCTTACTGTCTCCCCTGCTTGCCTCCCTCTGAGATTGCCCTTTCTCTGTGTGCTGTTGTCATATTCTCAAGGTCAAAGTGTATGGAAAAAACAATGTTTTTCCAGGTGTTTTTCCTAAGATGTTTATTCTCTCAAGACTTAATTGTTAAAGACTGCACAATAATAGGAGTAGTGACATGCAGAGGTTGAGTCTTTCATGCATCATACTGACTTTTCAAACCTGTTTTCATTTCAGCTTGGCTGTGGAGGGAGATCACAGAATCACTAGCTTGGAGAAGACCCACAGGATCCTCGAGCCCAATCTTTCTTATCAATCACTAAACCATGCTCCTCAGCACCTCATCCACCCATGCATTAAACACCTCCAGGGAAGGTGAATCAACCACCTCCCTTGGCAGTTCCAGTGCCCAATGACCCTGTCGTGATTTCTTTTTTTCTGATGTCCAGCCTGAACCTCCCCTGGTGGAGCTCGAGGCCATTTCCTCTTGTCCTGTCCCCTATCACTTGAGAGAACAGGTCAGCTCCCTCCTCTCTACAACCTCCTTTCAGGTAGTTGTAGAGAGTAATAAAGTTTCCCTTTAGCCTTCTCTTCTCTAAAGCTAAACAATCCCAGTTTCCTTAGCTGCTCCTTGTAAGACTTGTTCTCCAGCCCCTTCACCAGTTTTGTCGCTGGCAAGATTTGTTAAGTAAGATATTGCTTAATGAAAGAAAATTCTGAATTAATAACTGGAAATTGGGTTTGATCGATAAAAACATTTGATTTTGATTAAACTAGTCTTCCTATATAATTTTAAATTATCTCAAACAAGCAGAATAAGAAAACATGCAATGATACAAGAGAAGTTTAATCATTTTTAAGGGAGAAGTTAAACCCTCTTGTTCTACCAATGTAAAAAAATGTTGATTTTGGTTTTGTTGAAACAAAGTATCATATGGATGTTTATATCACTACAAATGACTTCAACTTCAGAGAAACTATTTTCAAGTGGCAAGTTCTTCCACCTTTTTTTGTGACCACTGCTGAACAGATATGGACAATGGCACAGGTTGCCCAAGGAAGCTGTAGATGTCCCCTCCCCATAAGTGTTCAAGGCCAGGTTGTCTGGGACCTTGAGCAGCCTGATCTAATGGGAAATGACTCTGCCTATGGCAGAGGGGTTGTAAATAGTTGGTCTTTAAGGTTCCTTCTAACCCAAACCATTCTATAATTCTATGATTCGATATCACTTTCACAAAAAGACATGAAGGAAATAAACATGCACAAAAAGTGAATACATGGTTTCCATTTGTTCATTCATGTCTACAATTTATCTCTTCCTGATCCAACCTAACATGCCTTCAGCTTTTACGCAAATGTTGAAAAATGCACAAAGCAGTTTATGTGCTTCGCTATATTGCACTCCTTCCGTGAACCTGCATGCTAATACACAGGTTAACAATACTGAGATCTCTTTTGATGAACAATTAGTGCAGCAAACTGTGAGATGTTTATTGTGATGTGCAAAATTTTGGCAAAATTATTCCCTAACCCATTTTGCCTCTAAAAGGAAAGAGTTGTTGATCCCAAGAACACACAACACTGATTTGTCTCTCATATAATACACTTTTTATGTTTTCTTCTCAGTCTGATTAATTCTGCAGTCTAGTTTGCTATTGTTCATCATTTGTTATTGTTTTATTATTTGTTATTCATTTTTTTAGCTTGCTCTTGTTATTTTTCTTCTTTGCTATTGGTTTATTTCTTTGCATACAGGTTTTTTTTTTGCTATTATTTTTCTTCATTAGTAGCAGTGAAATTTTACCACTACATATCACGTAACTTGTTTTTCTTTCATTATTTCCAATGTCTGTCCTACACAGCCACCACTGCTCAGCCTAAAAAAGTCTTCTAAAGACAACTCTTATCAATACAGTACCACTGAACTCCACAGATAATGCCTTATTAAATGTTACACTGAAGCTGAAATCTTACACAGTAGGTAGCATAAAATCATTACCAGCTCGAATATTTTTGAAGATCAAGATGATAAAGATAAGAGCAATGTCCCAACAGGGGATTCACCACTTATTACTTAATCCACAAGCTCCCTACAGGTGTGTTTTGGTGTCATTGAATGCCCGCTCGAGGGTTATATGAAAGCCTGAAGCTAAGAGACATAAATGGTTCTATAAAGGTCTTGTAACATAGCCTAAGCTCTCTGTTTTTTAGGACTCTGTGTTGTTAGTTAGAAGTTAATGGGAAGTAAAAATATTTTGTGGGAAATAGGTTCATGAAAGCCTTACATTCTTTGTGTCTCTCTCCTGTAAAACAGCTCAGGATATATCATCCTCCACCCTTCTTTTCTTTTTAAAAATTATGTATGAGTGATAGGCGATATCTCACCTCTTTTTTACCTGTAGAATATTTAGATATGTAATATAAAAAGGATTTGTAAAGCAAATAGTGGTCCCCACACTCTGGATTTCTCCAGTCAGATAAAATACAATGTTATTCATTTTATAATCCAGACTATATTTCAGATATGAAAGGCCAAAGTAAGTTAATATTTTCCTGAGCAAAGCTATCAAGCAGACAAATACTATAAAAATGTTATATGGTCTTTCCTTCTCATCATTTTACTGTAGATCTTTGATCCTCAGATCCACAGCTTTAGAATCTTAAAGGATTGAGAAAATCTACCATTTCCTTAATAATATTGGCCATTTTCATGAACTGTGTAATGTCCTCTACCATAATGGTCAGGATTTTAAGACTGACTTACTTTTTGAAGGTCTGTGGTATAGTACATGGATTTCCCTCTAAATCTCTTAGAAAATCTGTTCAGTAGTTATGCATTTGAATGATTTGGGGAGGTTGGTGTGTTGGTTTTTTTTTCCTCCTCTGCATCCATGCACGAGCTGGTCAAGTCCAATGTTCTCTAGTCAGATCGGTGTTACAGGAACATGGATTTTGTGTGTTACATCTGCTGTTCAGGGAAGGGAATCTAATTTGTATAAAACAGCAGAACTCCTCACTGTCACTTTTGCCTTGGACATGCAAATGACAAAGCCCTCGAGTCAAGGTTATACTACATCACCTAAAGAAGCAGAGGCTGAATCCTAGGTCTAACTGAATTAACAGGCTTTAAGTCACTGCTGTACAGAAGGTGTTACATACTAGAGACTTTTGCACCAAGTGGCTGTGTTGGACCAGTATCTAAAACATACTTAGCATTAAGGCCTTATGTCAGATACTTCAGATGCAGTGAATTATGGTATATGATAAGCCCAAATCTCTAATTTTGAGAAATCTTCCCCTTATCCCCTCCAAAGCAAATAGGACACTCAGAATCTGCAGCAAGAAGCTTGATTAAGTCAGGTGTTTAACAGAAACTTCCCTCTTCCCTATAAGTTTGTCTAGATATAAAACTTCTCTTTATGGAACCCCCAGGCAAATATACCAAATACACATTATAAAAGAATAGTGCTTAATATGTTTTACTGAGAGGGAAGCCTAGGGAACTATAATGACACCTAGCACAGTCTTACAGTGAGACTCCAGCAGTTTCAGATCACACTTCTGTTGCTGTTTCTCTATGCCATTACTTCTGTTTCTCATTCTCTTTGATGTGAAATTCTGCAGTTCTTGAAAGTGGTCAAATACTATCCATCCACAGTGGTGTAAAAGCACTGAAAAAAATGTAAGAAGGGATTCTATTTCTCTATTTCTTTCAGTCAAATAATTTCCTTAAAAATATATGTATACACACATACAGCACGTACTTTTGAAAATTGAGAGGGGGAGTAGCAGATATACAAACTCTTCTTTTTCCTTCCAGTAGCATGAGGTAAATTGCATGATAAATCAATTTTTATGGTTGTTGTTGACTAGCAACATTTGCTGCTTTTAAAAATTAATAGCTGAAATAATGAACGTTCTCAAAAACTCTCCAAACAGCTAGCTTGATTAATTCCTTGAAATGAAAAGCACTTGACAGGTGCAATATTATGAGCTGAAATTTTCTGTAGCCTGATAAGACCGCAGTATAAACTTATTCCAATAACACAAGTTTGCTTGCTTTGGTTTTCATTTGTGAGAAAACAAACAATAAGTCCCGTATTGTGCTTTGCCTAGGCACACATACGCATGCATCCATAAAATATTCCTTCCTGTAAGATTAAATAAAGTTTAATTTTTGTGTAAATATTATTTTGAAGGAATAATACTTGCACAGTGCAAGTGTCATCACTTCATATTAATATTGCATTATTGTCAAACTGATAAGAAATTCCTGGGTACGAGGAACTGTGCACTGCATCTTGAGCATTTTCTAGATATCAGTACACATCCCAAAGTGATGTAATCAGGAATATGTACTCTGAATGAAATGTAGTTGAATGGCTTAACATTAGTATTTCCTTGTACCCTCCCTTTCTGGGTCCCAGTGTTCATGGTCCCTTAACATATAAGCAGGAATTAAATGCAAAATAGTCCTAAACATTGCTCTTACTGACTTTATTTCTACAGCTGAATTTAAATAATAATTTTGCCTACAAAGTGACATATCTGTGTTATATTTCACACTAGGATAAAAGCTAAGAAATTAATTTTTTTTTAGTTAAGCATTAAGACATCTGGTTAATTTTTTAGAAGATGTGTGTTATTAAAAATATCTGAAAGATAATGCCATTCTTGTTCCTTTTGGCCCTGCTTTTTATCACAAAGATATTGGCCTGAAATTAGTGAGACAGATATCTGAAGTCATGATTAATGAGCCTGTCTGAGATAGTCAGATGATCCATGTAACCCCATCCTGCATCACAAGAAGTGGATGGATATAAAAACCTCACTTTCAATGAGCAAAAGTCAGCAGAATCTTTATCATCATCATTTGTGAGGAACTTACGCATCAAAAATAAGTGAAAGATGTTTTTATTCTCAGTGTAACCAATTTGATGCTCTTCCTTATTTTTCATGATGTTAAGGTCCATGATCTCTTTCTTTGCAACTCTGGAGGTTTTTCCTCCATTATTCAGAAGACTTCTCTGCTGACCAACAATTTTGTTGTTACTATGAGAGGAAACTGGAGGCAACTGAGTTCCATATCTTGTTCAAACATTCAAGTATATAAAACTATATATGAATACTGAGTTAGACTGAAGGAATCCTTGGTGAAAATTTCAGTAGGCACATGGGGACATCATCTATGTTGTTGAAGCCTTCCAAAATAAATATTACTGTCTTGATAATCATGTTAGATAAGTTCTCTATCAGCAGCTTTTGGAACTGTGAAGTGTCTAGAGGGTTTATAGATTAACAAGATGTCAAGACTGGTCTTTCCTGTAGTCTTACATAATAAAAATAAACACGCAAGGGAGTCTGCTTCAACTGAGTTCATTAAATTTCTCAAATATGTAGTGGAATTATAGAGAGTTAGTTAATAAAACTATGCAATCTGTTTATCAGTTATGTCAAAAAAATAAATTAATTTACAAAAAGTAGGCATTTCCACTGCAATATGCAGACCATTTTTACGGTAAGTTTTCCATACATACACACAACCCATGAAAATAAGATATCAGAGGACAGGGGGACATGTAGCAGGAAAATATTGTCTTAGAAGTATGACTCCAGAGAAAAGTCCTAAACTTATCAAGAAGAATGCGTGAAAACAAACTTCTATGTAACAGCATAAATGATGTATGTGAAGGTCTGCTATTAGCTCAGCTCTAATCTAGGCATGAATTTTGTTCAGCTAAAATTACATTGCGTCCCTAGAGGACTAGCACACCTTTCTGAAGGCAAAGGGACATCAAGGTCTTTGGTATCTGTCAATAAATTTGTGCCAAGGGCTACATTTTGGTTCTGCTTAGGCAGGGATGAAGGCTGAGGGATTACCGACTTCTCATAGACATACTGCTTACAAACACCAAAACGTGTCATAGAGCAGGGTGCTTTTTAGAGTTTCTTGGCTTGACTGAAGAAAGAAATACCTTGTATCACCCATGGTAACTTGCTCTAGGATGCAAAATAAATTATAGTAGTAGAGATTGAAACGCTCCTACTATATGTCTAGCTTCATCTCAGGAACCTCTTCAGACCTGACAGCTCTCTTCTTTCATTTGTTCATTTGTCCATTGTGTTTAGCTGAAATTTAGCCTGCTGCTATGTGTATAAACATAAAAGCTGTGTGACCACTTTAGATAAAGTACACTGAAGCTTTATTAATTATGTTCATTTACTGCACAGTATCGGTCTAGACATTGATTTTTGTGGTCCTGGGGTAGGATAGGATGTGGGGGTGGGGTGGGAACTGAAATCTCAAAATCAGACTAAAAATGCAAAGCACTGAATGTGGTATTGTATAAATTAAAGTACATTAGCAGCAGTGCCAGGAAAACATTTCACTGAGCACAATAATAGTGTGCTACAAGTTATATAACAATACCAATTGGAAGGTACAAGGACAGAATCAAATAAAAGACACCTACTCAATCACATTTCAATCTTAAAATTTCAGTTCAGAATAAGCCTGCTTGCATTCATAAAATGTTAACTCTAGATGTATTGAAATCTCAAGACATGTGGTCACTTCACTTTTTGTGATTGGTTATGGACAGATCTGAGCACCAGGAATCTGCTCCAATAAGTTCTTTAGGCCATGAGAAAAGAGAACAAATTCAGAAATACCCAGCTGTCAGCTTCACTGGAGTCATTTCCTCCCAGGAACCAACTTAAGGCAAAGCAAGGATGGAAGCAATATTAAGGAGACTAAAAGACAGTCTGTTTCACATCTTAATTGCTTGAGCTATTAAACAAACACATCTGGTGTTGATGTCTCTTGAATACTGTACTTTTATGTATCACATCTTCCTCAATGTTAATGCTTTTATGAGCTATTCAGTTTGGACTTAGAGTTAAAAAAAAAAATCTGATCTAAAACTTATTCATCTGATTGATGATTTAATTTTATTTTGTTTTATCTTTAGCTTTGCATATTGCATTGTCTATCCATTTGCCTTCAGCTAGATCTTTCGCCCTGCTTTTCCAAGAAAAATTAGCAAAATTAAATGAAGAATACTAGTTCTGCTAGGCATTAATTTTTTAGAGTGAGTTAAAGGATACAAGTTTGCCAAATTTCATTATGAAGCCCAGTAATTGTTAAAAGACATGCTGCTTCTTATTTGTTCAATAATGCTTTTATACATTTCAAGCTTTATGAAGGATTGATTTGATAAAAATATCCTCGGAGGGTTGTGACCTTGAGTTGCCTTTTGTAGAGGAATTTACTGGGTCTAACCTAAAAAGAAATCAAATAAATTTGTGCAGACATGCAGAATAAGCTTTATTGATAAATTTGTTCCTAAGTGTTACAGGCTGTAAAAGGCACTTCTCTATTCCTTAACCTTTAAAGATGTAAAGTAAGTATAAAAATTACATATATTATATAGGGGATGAGAGAAAAAATTACTCAGAGGTCAAGGATAGTGTAAAGGTACAATCCTATCTTTTTATTTGAAAACAAAAAAAGTTACAAAGTGCAAAAGGTATTTTGGCTAATAGAGCTCACTTTTCACTATCACTATATGTGAAATAAGCTATAAGGAACTGCATATCCCTCAAGAATGGTTTAGTTGTTTATTCCATATGAATGGGAAATGTTTCTTGTTTTCCTGTAAAAAAATAGCATGTTATCCTGACTCTGTCCAAATTACACCTGCTCCATAGGCTGAAATAAGTAGAGAGCAGACGTCTCTTCCACTTCATGCATGCTACTGATGTTCTGTCAGCATTAGCACCTGCAACTTCTTCTCTGAAACACAGAATGCTAACCTGTATAAATGTGTCTACATGGAAGGTACATTAATCTTTTGTTCCACTCCACAACAATACAGATAAAAAATTACTCAATATTACTGATAATCTGTGCTGTATGTTCCTGCACTCTAAATATATTTCTTATAAATATTTTATTCATTTGGGTTTATTTAGTTTTTTTTCCTTCTGCAGAATAGCTGTAAAAACAACGTGCATAAGGAAGATATTGTAGCTTTAAAATTTTGTGGGTTTTTTTTCCCAAAATATTATTTCTAATATGGTTAAATTATAGATTATTTATTTGGGAATTAATCAATACATTCAGACTAGTAATCTAAACTTCAGAGTATTGAATTTTCAGAGTAGAATGATTTACCTCAACTACCATTTGAACTTTCCTGTCCTTTATAATGCACTGCCAGTGTTTGCAACAGTCAAGATTTGATTGTATTTGTATCCATGAAAAGTAGATTTTAGTCTTGGTTAAATGGAAAACAAAGTTCAGATGGTAATGAATATAATTTACACTGCCTGATTCATTCTACCACGTTAATTCATTCATTCAACAGCATTTGGTTACATTTACATCATTCACAATGGGATTATGTTGGTGCTAATGAAATGCAAAAGTAAATATTTAGTCCTTTATTAGTTTGAAAGTTAATGTACAGCATAAAAATCTAAGTGTAAATTTCTAGAATTATTTTGTAACAAGGGAATTTGTCAGTTATACCTGTCCCCAATGCTCCAAGGAGAGTGCCTGAGTAAGACTATGCATCTTATTTACAAAAAGGAGCTAGCAAAACAGAATTTAAAATAGTTAGCATAAAAATATGTGGTTGTTCTATTGCATTTTTCGGTTTTGTCTGCTGAAACACAGAGGTGCAACAGAATCTGTAATATGTTATCTGTGTAAAATCTTTTCAGCATCTAGAAATATTAAAATGCAGGGTATTAACAGCTACACTTTTTTTCATTCCTACAAGCTTCTGATCAGTTGAACAGCATCTCTGATGCCCAATTATAAGAATTATCTAAAGGTACATTATTTTAATGTAGATGCTCATTCCTGTGCTTATGCACCTTTTTCAGAGGACATTGGTTGAACAAGTCTTGCTGTAAACTGCATTTGTCTTCTATGAATCAGTGACATTCTTTATGATTTTCCCCTGAAAATCTATAGACCGAAGAAAAATGTCCTTAGTGTTTGTAAAATTAATGTTAGCCTAGCGATTTATAAACTTCTCTGCAATGGGCGTTCTGAAGGCTACCAAAAGATACTCACTTCTTATTTCATACTAATTTTCTTTTACTGAAAGATTTAAGAAAATATTGAATTTCTGAAAAAGAATTAAAGAGAGCAATGAGCAATAGGAATAATTCTGGCCATTACATCTTGCCTAATTAAGGACCAACAGAAAATATTCACCCAGTCAATTCCAGTGGCAGTGGGGTAACCTTCCTGAATGAGAAAATATTTAGTTCAGATTAATTATATACCATAGAAAACAAAACTCAAAGAAAATATTGCTTATAGACAGTGGCTTTTGAAAACTAGAAATGTGTTTGAGAGGAGCGCAAAATTTATGCAATATAATGTGATTGTATAAATTACAACAGTAACTGAACTTAAATATAGCATAGAATAGTGTACTTCAAGAATATCTTCTATCAGTTCACAGCAGTGCATGCACGAATAAAAACCAGTCACAGAAAACACAACAAAACTGACAAACTCAGGAAGCAATGTAGTTCATCATGGTAGGATCAAAACCACATCTTCTGTTTTCAAGACCTACCTGTGAGAACGATTTCTACTTTCTGCATAAAAATCAGTTTCTGGAAGATTACTTACATACAGCAGCAAGACGTTGTTATTACCATCACTGTCAATATATTTGAAACCCTCTTTCTCCTTTCTGCCGAGGACAAGTTCTGTTCTTTCAGTCATTTTTCAGAGATCACATTTGCTAAGTCTCTGCTCATTTCTGATGCTTTTTTTAGGAGCTTTTGTTTTACTGATATTATTCCCTTAAAATGTAATGCCCAAAATAGAATAGAAAATCTATTGGACTGAATAAATTTTAAGGGAAATGCAAAAATTACCTCCCATGTATTATATACTAGACATGGGTGGATAAATATCTATATGAAATCTACCTAATCTTACAACATAGCTATAACATCAAATACTTATATATTTCATTAAACTATAGATTTTATGCAGGATAATTTTATAATTTTGCAACAGATATATGGCTCTAAAAAGCATTACCCCAAACTGGTCTTCAGTTAATTTCTTTTGATATACTTTGGATGGCTCTCTTTTCATTAGGTCCTAAGGGGGGAGTGCGGACACTGTGGGGTTTTGGGGAGTGTCTCACCCAAACTTTCACACATCTCCAATTTTATTTCTATCCTTAAAAATCCCTACTTTATAAAATGGTTATCCAAATGCAATTATTCATGATCCACATAAAAATATGTTCCCTAACTTCCTGACCTAGTTGGTAAACAAAAATACTCGATAATACCGCATTGGAACAGCCTCCTACATACAAAAACTAATTTCTCTTACTTCAGTAACAAACTATTAATGTAATGATATAATACTGGTTTCTCCTGGACTACATTTTGTTTCTTTCTGCATTAGAATATTTTGACCACGTCAAAAACCTTGCTAAGACACTACATATGTCTCCATTCTATGTATCAAAGTTGCCCTCTTCAGGAAAGAACGTGGTGGAGTTTGAGCTCATTTGTTCTTAGCAAACCCTTTAAAAAATTTGTTATTATATCCTTGTAGGTGCAAAAGTTAGGCTAATTTGTCTATAGGTCACCTTTTTCTTTTCTGTATCATATTTTCCCTCCGTTTTTTCTAAAATAGTGTTCTATTTGCATTTCTCCAGTCTTGTAGGATTCTGCCGGTTGTCCTAGAGTTCTTCAACATAATTACTAATGATTCAAAGACAGTTCTGGCTTAGTTAATATCATGAGATCCTGACAACTTGGCTACATCTAAGTTATTTAATATTCTTTGAACTGTCCTTTCTGTGTTCTGACCTATTCCCATCCCTTGTGGTAAAATTAATTGTGTTAAAAATTAACTGTTAAAATGTAACATGCAAAAATCACCTCTGAGTTCATGCAAATACTGTTTGCAGAAAAGCCACGCTTTGAAAAATAGGGGTTTTCAGCTAATTTAATTCAGCAAAAAGGTCATAGTGACAGCTGCAGCAACCAAAACCCAATCCCAATAGGGATACGGATAATGCAAGCTTCTTCACACTTCCCCATCCAGCGAGAGGATGAGGTTAAAAGGGCCATTCATTCTTGTGGGCCTGTAAGGTCTTTGATTTCTCCAGAACATTGCCAAAGGGCACTAGAAGATTTACTGCCTTCTGTCCTGAAAAATTTGTTTAAACACATGAATTTATTAGATATTTTCTTCCCAAAGTAGTGACAAATATTAAGTGCCATCAGTGTCTGTGCTTAAGATGGTGCTTTGGTTATAAAATCATTTTAGAACAATGACAAGAATATATCAGTTTTCTCTGTCACTTTCTTACAGAATGCCCCTAAAATAATGCAGTTCTGTTGTTTCTCTGCATCTCTTCCTTCTGCTGATCACATGGCCTCTGGTGTCTGACTGTATAGTACCATGCATTTTGGGAAAGCAAACATGATTGTACCTTTTAGTAATTTAGTCATTTCCATAGCTTATTACTTTATTATTAAAGCAGGAGCATCACTGCTCTAATGAACTCAGCAATACATTGAAATCTAACTCCAAACCTATATCAGTATATACAGTCAGAATTTTTTTCTGTTAAGTCCTGCCATTACAAGTTTGTCTTCATTGTTACAGATAAAACCACTGCATAATAGACATTTGTCCTTGCATTTTACTCTGAGGAGGAGCTAATTAACTGCATCCGAAGTGGAGGCCACTGGGCAGTACACAAAAAAAATCTGTTATTTGGGGGATAAGAAAAGCACCCATTGGGCCCTTTGATGTAGCTCTTGTGGAGGGGAGGCTCTCATGAAGTTAATGGGATCTGTACTTTATCTTTGCAGGTCATCTTCGATTTATCACTAACAATTCAAATCTTTTGGGAGCACCATCATTAACCTCCACTAGGTTAAGTACATCCATCAAGTCCTCAGTCCATTTATCATTATTATTAGGGAAGTCATCACTCTTCAGACCACTGTGACTACTAATTTCCTACCCATTAGGACGTAAAACCTATATTATCCAAAAAACTCAGAAGTGCTGCAACATCCACAGGTCTATATGTGCTGGCGGGAGATCAGGAGTCAAACGCAGAGACTTAGTCAGTGGATGAGTAGTTTATTACAGAGCATCAGAAGCTTTTATAGAGAAGGCAGTAGTACACGCGACCAGTATGTAAATCTTTACTTTAGTATTGGTTAATATCATGTGTACACGTGAATACACCAATTGTCTGATTGGTTAGTGTCTTTAACAAGAATAATTGTTAGTACAGTTTTGCCCATATGCCACACATACACAAGTAGAGAGTCTCTCTTATCACATCAGGGAGGTATCCAGGCTGATGCTCCCCAAAACTTCTCAGAGGCCTTGCTTCTCAGATGTCCTTGGTGACTGCTACTCCTCAGTGCATTAGCTCATAGGCTGGATTGTTCACATGGCCGTTTTCCCAGAGAAAGTCCTTCAGCATTCCAACATATGTATGGATCATATAAAATGAGTAGCTCATGACTTTGGGGTATTCTGAAGTATCACCTGTGGTTGTGTATTTCATATGGCCACATGAAGAGTCCATACTAGATAAATGACAAACATCCTTTGAATAAAAATATTCACTTGTCTTCTGTGTTCTTTACTCTTCCATTTAAAGAACCTTTAAATGAAATTTCATGCATTTAAAAGACATGATGAGTAACTTATTCAGCAACTGTCAACTGTTCTCCACTCAGTGAGAGCCAGTAACTCCTAATGTCAGTGAATGTTCTGTGTATGCATTTATAATAGAATGTATTCTCACAGAACATATTAAAGGATTTCTTAGAAACTACAGATCTATATATATTCATTTTTAGAAATTAATATTCCTTAAGATAGGAAAAAGAGCTTCAACAGCCTGAATGTCAACAAATATTGGCAACAGAATTCCAGAATAGACTTAGAAAATAAAAAAAAGGTGAAAAGACCATAATCTTTCAAATAAATTGCTCGATTTAATTTCTTCTGCATTTCAGCATTCACAGGAATTTATTTTCAAACAATGAAATCTTAAAGTGGCTGTTATTTAAAGTTCAGGAGTTTCCATGTCCTAAAATCTGTTACACCACTGTAATTTGCTAGCTTTATAATAAGTACAGATATAATGAATACAGTGAATCCTGAATGCCAGCCTAGTTCCAGAAACATGATAGGTAAATTTAGGATAATGTGTTGCATTATAGATTCCAAGGGCTCTAAGTTCTCTGGCTAAGTCCCTATTTAGCAGCACCCAAATCTGTGATTTATGTGAGACTCTATACTATCGGAGAATGCCCCCAGCAGACAAACTCCAGCTGTTTCTCATCCCTTTAGCATCATTCATGAAAAATAAAGACACCAGAACCTTTGGAAATCTGACTTTACAAGTCAAATATTTCTCTGGTTGCCTCTATTAGTCTTGGTTTCCACATTAACTTGCACCAGTGAATTCCATTAGCCACACATGCAACTATATTGTTATATTGTTATTTTATCACTTCTCTTGTTGTTGCTGTTCTTTCTATAGTTGGAACTAGATTCATTTCCTTGGGTTGTTGCTGAGTTTTACACTAAAACAAACCACTGTGCTATTCCTCTCCTCTTCTTTTCCTGTGTACTTTTCTGTTGTGACTTTTGGTCTTTTACTTCAGGTCTTAGTTTGCTATAAGGTCTTGGTAAGTGTTTCACAGGATGCAGCTGGAGGATGGCAAGTAGTGCACACGTTCTGTCAACACCAATAAATTTCTTGTCTTGGTGCATAAGGAAAATAAAAGACACTTTAAGAGTTGCCTACATTATGTCAGTACAATTATTTCTGAGCTGAGCAACAAGAAGCAAGATTTTAGGTCAGCTGACACAACTAAATATCCTAGTTCCACTGAAATATCAACACATAATCTGTTTGATTATTGGGAATCAGTACGAAACACAGTCAAAAATCTCACCACCATAACATTGCCTCTCCCATGAGTATTCAAGCCCCCCAAAACATGTCCACCATGTCATTTAAAAGAGAAAGAAAATCAATGGTTTTATAGCATATAAAGTTTTTTCAATAGAACTGGCATAATAATATGAAGCAGATTCCACAGTTCTTGAGCAGTCCTGTTGATGAAGTCCAATATAAGGTTTACGCATGACTGCATAACCACAATAAAAAGACAGGCTTGCCTGGGAAGGCAGCAAGGATGACATTTTGATTGTATGAGGGGTCTAATTTTTCATAAACTTGACAGATAGGAAAAAGGAGATATGAGAAATACGGCTCAGGCTTATATGGCAACATCTGGAATACAGAGAAAGTCAGCAGCCTTTCGATGAGATTTCCACCTCAAATAAAAGTAAGAGGGCTGAATAAATCAAAACACACACTGTTTATAACTAGCAGGGGCACTGTAATCTTTTCCCTCCATAGCTTACTCGTCCTTTATGGGTGTGAATTAAACAACCTAAGGCAATACGAAGAAGCTGTATGAGATAACCCCCCTGAAATCCCCTAACCTTTTCAGATTCAGTAAAGTAGGTTTTGATAAGGGCTCTCCAGCTAGATATGTACAAACAAGCAGTAAATACTGCCTTCAGCATTACATAATTATTCTGACTAGCTGTACACTTACTCATTCTTCACAACTCCAGGGTCTTCTTTTATACGTGAAATTTAATACAACAAGTATTAGAGCTGTTGTGCATTGCAGAAGTCAAGGAGCAAATTTTTCTAATCAAGGAATTATGCTTACAAACCGAGAACAAGAATCTATGCTGGGAATACAAATGAATGAAAGTTTACGGATGCTGTGGAGAATGTGAACTGATCTGGTTGTGCTTGGGCGTGGAAGGCAGAAATGAGGGTTCAGGTTTTTTACGTGAATCTCAACCACTCTCTGATCCCAGTTTACAGCTGAATATAGCTGAGGTAAAATGTGTTATAAGAATAGCAATTCCAAAGCATTTCACCATTGTCTTCCCAGTTCTCATTCTTTTTCCTTAAAATGCTTGAATGGAGGACTTCCCTTTGAGGTATTTCCTTAAAAAAAAATCTTCCCTAACCATTTTACAGTCAGCATTAGGTACATTCCACATTAACTACAAAGGCAAGGACTGGTCCAGGATTTGTTTTCTTAGGTGACTGTCTACATCATGGTCACAAATAATGCGTTGAGGTCTCTAAGGAGCAGAGTCCAACATATAACCTATAATACACCTATGCGGACACCTTCTTGTATCTGAAACGGCCTCTTAGCAAGGTTTACTCCCTCAAACACAACACCACTGCCATTTTTAGCATCCCTGTGTTGTACTTCCAGATATTTCTTGTTAGTACAAATGAAAACAGTTCATATCTGTTTGCAGCTGAAATTTGTATCTAAATGTAAATGTGTCCTTAACTTAGAGTGGTACATAGAGATTAAATGCAGAAGGAATTGTTTAGTCAGCTAGTCTGGTAAACCCTCGTATTTCATCCAGTTACCCTTTGCATATCTGAGGAATAGTAGCTAACTCATACTGCCAGCGCATCTAAACTGATTATATGCAAATGTTCCTGCATTTATATATACTGCACAGTGGAATCAGATAGGAATAGAAGAACTAGATAGTGGTTTTGCAAATTCTTTTTTCCCTGAACTCAGATATGGATTCACTCAAAATTGTCATATGAAAGTTTCATGATAACTTTCACTTCTCATACACTGATAATGTGGTAGATCGTACTTCCTCATGGTGAAAATTATCATCAAAAAAGCTGGGACTTTTTGGCCTGATCAGTGAAACAATATGCAGCCTCTGAAGGAAGGAGAACACAGTAGGGCTACCTAATGTTCCTATTGTTCTTAGACACATTCTTTCCTGAATTTCTTTCCTGCTAAGGAAGAGTGCCATAATTTAAACTAAGATGAGCATTGGAATTAGTGGTAATGTTACTGGCTTTTTACTAGTATGAGTAGTATTTTAATGGTAGCATCTCGGATCTTATAATGAAGAATATCTTTTTTATTTCTTTTTAGATTTATATAATTCCAGAATTATTCTTTTCACCTGGAAGAAAAGCTCTAGATACATTTTCATCTAACTGCCAGTAAAATCTTAAAAATCTGAAAGAATAAATATAGCTTGCTTTCTTCTAATTTACACACCAGGAATCAATCAAATAAAGGCCAGGTGCTTCTTGTGTTGATCAGGAAAGAACAGATTCTTTTTTGTGTGTGTAAATGGGACTGGGGTTCTGGGGGTGAGTTTAACTGAAATGTTTCACATCATTAGTCAATAATGTGCACTTTTGCCTTTAGGGATCCTGGGAAAAAATTAAATCAACGGAATTATTTCATTTAGAATAGCACCTGCTGTGCAAAAAATAGTTTTCATCAAAAATTTAATAATGCAATACCTAAGCATTGCAGTCCTGTTGGCATGATACATTATGATGGCTCCTGAGACTCATGCATTGTTTACAGCTTATCACATCAGAATTGTTCATGCTAGGAAACACCTATGGAGGGTTCAACATGAAAACAAAAGAGCTATGGGGGGCTCAGGGGATGGTTAATGAGCTATAACATTTCTGCCATCTATACTGTGATTATAAACCAGCCCAATGCAATAACCATGGAAAGGTGTTGCCACCTATTGAATGCTCAATAGCGTGCATGAAAAGAGTGTGGTCTTCCCAGGGCAGTTCCAGCTGTGTAGCTGTCTCTGTAGCAGCCAGGAACCAGGGCATTCCCTGCCACCTTCAGCCATGTCTGAAAGGCCAAGATCTGCGTGGCAATTGTGGTGATCCCAGAATGGACACTGGCAGCTGTGTGGGTGATCACTGTCAGCCCAAGGAAGACCAGAGTGTCACTCTAAGTGTTGATTAGCACTTACGTCAGGAAGGAATGAATGAAGGAAAGAAGGAAGTGATAAACAATAACCTGTATGATGGAAAAAAAGCCATCACATTTGAGGTTTGTCAAGCACAGTAAATCAAGAACCACCAGGATATGGTCCTAGTACCACAGTTATCTATATAGTTAAATTGCTAGAACAGATCCTGCATACTCTTGGCTGGCAGCAAGAAATTTACTCTCATTAAGCACAGTTCAGAAGTTAGTATGATCCAGAGGCCACAGCAGTTTGAATGTGAGCAACTGGTTCTAGAGTGTGAGAGAGTATTTAATGGTATTGGCACTTTTAACCTGTTCCTTTTGGTGTAAGGGCAAAAATATGCCATGGTAATCTTTAACCTTGTAGGACAGTGATACTCTTTGAATCCCCATAGATATTAGCAATAATTTCATCAATATTTGAAGCAAATTATCGTAAATGTCTGTACATTCTGTTATGCCTACCACACACATTGTTATGCAGACTAAAGGTTTCAAATGTGTTTAAGTGATAATAAGAATTCTGAAGCTGTTTGACTAGTCTTCTGGATAAGAAGCATATGTTGCAAAAAAACTTTCAAAAATACCAGTGTGAGCTAAGCTTTGTTAAAAGAAATGTCCCAGAAAGACTTGCTCACAATTTATGTGATGTTTTTCACATCTTCTGAATATTTATTTTACACAAATGCTCAAATAAAATAAATTTCAAAAGCATGTTTATTATGAAATTGAAAAGTTAATCCTTCATGGATTACCACAGAGGAATGCTTGCATACTTGTCTCACACAAAGAAAGAGATGTAGAACCTAATTATTAAATAATCTTACCGGGAGGAAGAAGGGATGAATAGACAAAGAGAAAAAAAGGAGGCAGAAGTAAATCTGTGAAAAAAAAAATTAGAGAACAAAGATGTATGGATACTTCATAGGGTTGTGGTGTAAGTGAAAAAATGAAGTTATAATCTTAAATTACATGATTCACTGCACATCACTGCCCTGTCTCTAACAAATAACACCTAAGTGTTCATGGAGTGTAACTTCAGTTGCTATGGTTCTCTGAGAGATTTCTGTCTGATGCTTTTTTTAAAATAACACTAACAGAAAAGGAAATGAATTGAAGTGAAACGAGTTCACGTGTGCTGACACTAACTATCAAAAACTTTCAACTCTGAATACTCACATTGTATTGAACTTGAATATTTTTTGTATAGGTACTGGACTAGTGAAACAGTGAAAAGATGAAGTAACTAGGCATGCACTTTTGCATATTTCAGGAAGCAGGACTTAATCAGGGTGAATAATTAAGACCTCAGTGATGTGTATACACTGTAGAATGGAATTTTCCTTCCAACAGCAATTTGAAAATAAACGTTACCTACATGAGAGTGATCTCATCTTTAGTTTGGAAAGAAGTGTTTGAACATTGTGTTATGGTGAAAGACCTTGTCATCCACAGAGAAACAGACATTATCAACAACACAATTAAGAAGCAGAAGCACTGAGGGCTATATTTACTCATCTGACCTAAGCATCTAGAGACCAAATCAATTTCTCACTCACGTATGATATCTAGTGCAATTGAACTACAAGTGTCCTATTGGCTCCAACCTCTGACTTCTCAGGAAGGGCATAGATGTGCCACAAGTCCTATATTTTAAGTGACAGCCCTGCAAGGACATCCTATTTATCCAAAGACATTTTCAGACACTAGAAGTCTGTGTGTGTGCAAAGACCTACTCAATCCAGCTGATCAAATGTGTGTTTGCTTTAGGATGAGCTTAATGTTTTTCTAGATCTACTGAGTAGGTTGATTATGGACTTGCTTCACTACCCTAAACATAGACTTTAATCTCTTCAAGCTAAGAAAACATTAGAACTTAGTGCTCTTTCTTTCTTTGCATTCATTCCTTTCTCTTAGATAAAACAACTATCGCCCCTCTCACCTTCTCAGGATACCACATTTACATGAAATCAGGGCCTTCTGAGTACTTCAGAAAAGCAGCTACATGTGACCATTCTCTTGGAAGGACTCCAGCTCCTTAGCACTGTTTGAACTGCAGGACATCTCAGGCTATCATAATCATGTTATCAGGGTTGCAAGGAAATATACATCCACGCTCAGTGTTTCACGTGGGCCAGCTCCCCAGGTCAGTGTGCTGATCTTTGAACCACTATTCTAAAATGCCAAATGCTTCTCTCAAAGTGTACAGGAAGCCTAAGAGCCTAGTTCTCAGGAATCTTAGGATTCCTTTCTAGGACACTTAACACCCTGAATGCCTTGTAGGTACCTCACTTCCAAATTAGAAGAGAAGAGGTAGTTTTGTGATTTATTTATTTTTAACTGCAGAAAAGTGTAGAAAATAAGAATTAACTCTTCTTGCCAAAAGGATACAACTGCAATTGCAATATTAGGCATGTTTGGGTTTTTTTCACAATAATTTACTATTCCTGGAATAACAGATCCATTTCTACAAAGAAAAGGTTAGGCAAATTTTGATCTGTAGTAAGAGATATTCCTAAATTCATGAGTGATTCTGATTTTAGTCATCACAATATCCTTTGCATACTTTCATCAATGTGAAATGTTTTTTCACCTCAAGTATTAAGTAGACTTTTAGAAACCCTGTGAGTCTAATACATTGTTGAAATGGGATGTAATGATGCACTGGGTTGTCTGAAATATTTAAAGCCAGCTAGAGAATATTAAATTCTCAAGCATGATTTAACTTTCCCTTGGTTTTTTTTTACAGACATTTTTACATTTTCAAGTGCAAAAACATTGTAGAACCAGGTTTTTTTTTATAAAGACGGTACTGGAAATTAACTCCTGGTGAAGTCTGAAGAAGTGAGGTCTGCAGAACAAGACAGATTCAGCAATGGATGCCAAGAAAATAATTTTGTCTTCTTTTGATTCTCAAGTGGCAGCAAATAGACTGCTTGCCTCATTATGCACAGGAAAAAAAGTCCTGTTTTTTAATTAACAATATGTTTCCCCATTACTCATTCATTCAGTGAATAACTGGAAAGGTGAACAAAAGTTACTAGAACCAGTATATTATGGAAAGGTGAACAAAAGTTACTAGAACCAGTATATTAACAAAGTATCCAGTGATTTCACATAGCTCATCATATAATAATGATGATCATAATCAGATTTTTGTTATTTTTTTTAAGTAGTTCAAGCCCCAAGCTTGGCTACTATTTTATAATACTTTTCTTAGGCAAAAAAATTATACATACATATCTGTGTCATATATGTATATTTTCTGTTGTATATACTAGTACATCTTATGTATATACCGTGTATCTGTAGGAATGGTACCTCTGTGGACATTATTGTCTTTGCACCATAGTCTCTGCCTTTATGTCTCTGATGTTATGTGGAATGCAACATCCAGTTTATATGGCACCACTCCTGTCCATGCAGCTAAATGCTTCTAGCTTCCCAAGAGATGATGTTCATTTACAACTTGCTTACTGCAAACAAATTTGACCCATGGTTAACCCCTGTAGTCAGTAGCTTACCAGAATGGATATTTCAGGACCCAGGTATCAGACCTGGTACTGTTGAATTTACTGGGACAGCAGTATACAGAGGACTGATGGGAACTGAAATACAAGGTACCTTGCTGCATCAGACTCTAGTCCACAAGCCAAGTTCATAGTGACAGCAGGAGATATTATTGTAGGAGAACACAAAGCCTTGGCCAGTTTCTATACCCTAAATCCCTCCTATACTCCAAATTTTTTATTAGCTTTTACTACCAATTTAACAGCTTCTAGACTGTTTCTAGACAGATTTTCAGAACACTTCTTTGCATTGTTATGGGGCTTTGGTTTGTTTTTGTTTCATTAATTGCCTCATTTTTATGTATTTATCTTCACCGAATATTCAAGAATCACATTAATATTTGTCTGCTAGATTTATTTGGCCCCATCTCTCCTGTTGGGAATTGTTTCCTTAAGTGCCCTGGCTGGCAGGGCGGAGTTGGGAAATTCACAAAAATGGTGAATGACTTTGTTGTGTTATGTTAATGAAGTGGTTTGCAGGTGGGGGCAGGAGTTTTTCTGGCTGGGCAGGGAGATGTGGAATGGGCGGTTGCCAGGAGGGGCTAGTCGCTAGGTCAGAAGGACCAGTCAGTGTTTACCTGATGTTTTGGCCTGCTTGTCCTATATAAACAACGAATGGATGCTGAATAAAGGGCTTCATCTGAAATGATATTGATTTGTTCGTGAAGTTCACTGGCCCCCGCCGCGTTACTCTCCTACGACACTGTTGTACCACATTGCTTTCTGATCACTGCTACAGAGCAGCTTTCCCATTTGTTCTTCCTGAATCAGGTGCCATGCCTCAAGATACAGAAAATATGCCTTTTCTTGTGGGATTTGAATTAGGATATTCTAGGAAGCAGTAATTTATAGCATTTAGTAACCCAAACTCTGCATCTTGTCTTGATGATCCTGTCAACTTGATGGTAGTTAAAATTGCTGTCACCAACTCTGCTAAAGCTGTAGCTTCTCTAATCTTATTTAACGTGTCCTGATCTCCACCAGTCCACAGAACAAGAAGAGCACTACATTTTTATTCTTGGAATATGGGGTTTGCATCTGCACGTATTTTTGTACTTTCCATTACTTTTATTTTCTCTGATATTTTATGCTGTAACACTTCATATTATCCTTCAACTACTGTGTCTGTACTTCTCATTCTGTCATCTCGGAAAAGTTAGCACCAAGATCTACAAAGTTCCAGAAGTTCCACGAGATATTACATCAGTATTAGCATTTGATGCCAAGCAGTAATTTTGCCATCTTCTGCTTACAATTCCAGGCTAGTTTAGAAGCACTTACAAGTTTTGCCCTTGCACTGTCACTAAATACCACATGTTCTAGTCGACTGGCCCTGCAGGAGGTCTCATTTGCCTTCCCTATTTATTATGATTGTGTTGTTTATTTCCCTCCCAGACCTTTCAGAGACACAAAGAACGTTAATTATGTCCCACTGATCCCTGTTTTACTGAAACAAAAACAAATAAATGAACTTAACTTTGAACAATGCATTTCTACACAGAATTTTCTATGCTAGATGTACAGAATTTGTACTTAGGTAGTACATTGGAATGAAAGTCTTAAATCAGCCTGATAAAATGAAATTATTAATCTAACAAATATACTCCTCAGAGTTATTTAGAAAGAAATATTTCGGGTTTAGTTTGCAAAGCAATCATCTTTCCCATTGGAGATTTCAGGTGAAGAGTAAAGTTTATTCCTCATGCTTTCCAAGAAAGTGCAAGTTATTTTATTTAACTTGAGCATTGTTTTAAAAACTGTCACAGAAAGCATGATACTTCAATGTTACTTTTGTGTCTTGAATTAAATTTTAAACAAACACACAAACCCCAAAATCCACTTTTGTTGAGCTTCAATTTACTTTGAATAGAAAGACAACAGCAAGAACAACTAAGATCTGCATTTTGTCACTCCTGTTGAATGAGCTACCATGTTAATTATTCATACTGAAAATCAATGAGTCTACTCCCTCCAAAAACACACTTCATATTTAATATGTTTTTTTTATTTAATCTGGCTCTGGATAGATATGTTGAAAAATAGGAGTTGAAAGTAGTTTTCAGTAACAGTCACTCAGTTCAATGACATAATTCCTCAACAAGAATCTCCCTTTTTTAAAAAACTTTTTTTCCCTAGCCCTCCATCATATTAAGTACACTGGTTTCAAGACATGCTAAAATTTTTAATATTATTCTCTAATAAATTATGTGATGCAAGTTGAAATGGGACTATTTCATGTTCACAGACCTGAGAGAACTGACAGAGATGAACTTTAGTTCTTGTGTGCTGCACAAATAGTTACAATTTCTTTGTTTTCTCTGTTTCCCATACAGACAGACATTTTGCCCTTGGGGTCCACTATTATGTGGAGAGTGAGCACTTTAGCTTTGTTTCCATTAGTATGAGAGACAAGAAAGTGACACTGTGAAGAAAAACAAGGCAATACTGAAGTGGGTGTACAAAACAAATCCAGTTTCAAAGGCCTATGCTGCTCAAATGGAAAAACCGATACGTGTGCAGGCGAATGTGTGCTCCATTGCAATATAAAGTAAAAAGCATTTTGAGTGCTCCCTGAATGACAATGAAGTATTGGAAAGCAATGACATTCTAATAATTGCTACAAATGTCAGCACAAGGAGCCTGTGGGTTGTGGCTCTCCAGTGAACAAGTTAACAGCTTTACAGTAAAACCACCAGGGATCAATTAAAAGGAAACTGTTGCTAACCTGCATGCATCCTATTGCCGAAATGTCTAGAGAAAAGGGTCTAATTATAAGTCTAACCTTTCCCAATGGGCCATGAACGAGCTTCCAAATATGGCATGGAAAAAGAAAAAAAAACCCATGGTGTGCTATTTTCACATATTTAGGTTCTCTTGTGCAAGGGATTCAATGACACAGTCAGTGTCCAAGTACACTGAGTTTTACCATGAATATCAGTACACTGTAACACTAACTATTGAGTTAGGAGGAGTTTCAATATAAAAATAAAACCAAAAACAAAGTAAGATAGAAATTCAGGCTTGTTAATATGCAGACAGAAATCAAAGGCAACCTGAAAAGTAAGAATAAGGATCAAATGTAAAAGCACAAATCGTATAGGGACTTTCTGCATATAAGATTTACTCAGTTTCATTTCAGCAACATTTAGAGTCAACGTGAAGAAAAGGGGGAAAGAAACAATTGAAGAATTTTCAAGCAAATGAAAATATCACCAGAATTTTTACACAGTGAACTCTCTGGAGAAGTGGTGAAAAGGATTTCCCTAATTTGCTTTCAGCTGTTCATAGCCTCAAAAATTTTGCAACCATGAAAGATCACAAAAATGCAAGAGGCAAGTGAGGACTCCCTCTTTCCTTTGGCCAAATCTTGAAACAGGTTTTCATGTAAACTAAGATTTTCCTGTTCCAGAGGGACGCCTGGATTTATCACTATCGGTCTTGCAAAATCAAGTATGCAAAGCAGACATATTAATGAAATGCATAATGACAATAAGCCACTAGATGCTGATTGCATATAAAGCCTACTTTAATTGTTCTCCAGGTATATATCTTTCCCTGCCTTGGGCAGCCTCTGGGGTATTTCTCTTCCATCTGAGTAGCAGGCAGAACTGATGGAGGATTACAAGATGGACAAGTGTCTAATTTCCTAGTCAGGGGAGGCTGGGAATTGAGAAGACCAACATCCATATGCAGGTTAAAACTCCAGTCTTTCTCTGTTATCTTCATGAAACAATGTGCAATTATGAGGGGTGGAGGGAAGAGGACTATGTCCTCTTGGGAGCCCAAAGACATTTACCTCAGGTGCTGGTAGATTGACCTGGTTTTTTGAAGCTATGAGCTTATTTTTAAACAATTTCAACAGGAAACAGCAGATGGCCAAATTGCTTGCAAATACTTTTATCTTGTACTTTACATTCAGCAAGATGCTTCTACACTGACATGAGCAACATCATTGTCTAGTAATGTTTGGAATTAGTCCCTTGGGCCACCAATTCCCAAGCATTATCAGATGATAACTCTGAAACTGTGATTACATAAATATTTTTCAAATCCCAAGGGACTTTTGAAAGAATACAATTGGCAGCTATGGGAGCTTTGTTGAATTGTCACTCTCCATACAGATAATCATTATTCTTGTATTTTGAGTCTCCGTCATATACCCCCGGTGAAAGAGTTGATAATTGGAAAGCAAAAAATTTGCTTTATGCTGAAACTTGTTTCATAAGATCTTTATGGAATGTGGTTTTTCAGTTTCCTTTAAAGAAAAAAGACACTTATTTTTAAAGGAAACCAGATATATCTAAACTAAAGCAGATCAAAACATAAATTTCTTATTAATAATTTTAAAATATTTTTGTATTTGCAATCTAAAACAATACAGTGTTTGACACTTTACAAGTATCAAAACATACATGGGGGATATAGATATTGAAAACTTACTTTCAATTGTCTCCAGTTTCCCCATAAAACATCAGTGCAGTTAATTATAAAGATTGTATACTTTTCATGCCATGTATTTCATTTGCAAAACACAAACTCTTTTCATTCATCTTCTAATGCAAATCTTAACTAAATTCAAATATTATTCTATTCATACTTGTCTGAAAAGATATAACTTCAGTAAGGCTGAACTGTGCAAGGGAACATTTAAATAAAAACACATAATTATGTACTTACTTGTAAGATATTGCCTTAAACATTTAGAATCATTGGATTGTTTGGTTGGAAAAGAACTTAGAGCATCAAGTCCAACCATACCTGCCCATTACTAAACCATATCCTTGAGCACCGCATCTTCCTGTCTTTTAAATGCTTCTAGGGATGATGACTCAACATGGGCAGTCTAAGTTTAAGTTAGTGACATTTAAGTTAATGACAGGACTTTCCGGTGTTAATTCTCCAGTTCTGGTGCATTTATTAGTTTGGTTTCTTTTTAAATTAAGATTGCAAAAACTCAAACAAACTACATTTTAAAATGCTTTTATATTTAGCAGTCATCTTGACATCTATTCAGTAAATGATTCCAAACTTCTAGAAATCCCAAAGGCTTCAGTGTTGTATACTTATATGTACAAAATACTGAAGTTCCTGAATCAAGGCCTGAATAAGAACATTTCAGGTAAACAAGAAACAAAGCGGTGTGTATTGACAAAAAGAATAGTACATTAAGTAAGCTGTGTATAACCACTAATAGCATGAATGTTTATATCAGAATATGTGATACATAGAAAACCAAAAATTCAAAGTCTGAATATGGGCAATGTCCATAAAAAAAATTTAAATAATTAAAAACCTTATAATACACATTTATAAAATAACAAAACAATAGAAACCAAACAGAATGGCATCATTGAGAGAGTTATTTAAAATCATTCCTAACTTCCTGCTATAAAATTCTGATGTATTGCCAACCGCTATATAAATAAACTAGCTCTGACATATTAAATAACATCTAGATATTAACCCGGAGTAGCTATTCATCACAACTTCTGTAGAAATGCCAGTGCTGCTACATCTGAAAAAGTTCTAGACTTCAAATGTAAATAATGTTCTTCTGAGAGTTTATTAGATTAATTACAACTAAATAACCTTTGTCATAATAATCCATTTTACCAACCCCAAAACACCGTGTACACCATTTCACTAAGAGGTTTTTTGAGGGTTTTGATATATATATTTTTTACTTAGTACAAATGTGTGTGTGTGTGTTTGTGTATTTGTTCATTTTTTTCATTTCCAGGTTTGTCTTGGCATTTCCTTCAAAATCCAGAAAATAGCAACAACATGGGGGTGTCATCTCCCAGAGAGGTCTGGCTCCTATTTTCAAATTTATGTTTGAAAGATGGACCAAAGCAGGCTTTCTCACAAACTCTCTCTGAAGTAAATGCACGTAGATATCACTAACTTAACATTGTTTCGATAAATTGCAGCACAAATCTCTTTAAGTTGACAGTTCAGACTAAATATGCTTTTCTTTGACTGATGATCACCTAAGGGATGATACTTTTCTCTGCAGCTTTCTTCAGACCCTCCAGCGAGCTGTAGCACTTTAGGTACGTTTCTTTCAACTATGTCTTCTGTGGTGGTTGTAAAAACAAGATGGTTCATCTTTGCCTCATATCAAGTCTTCCTGTGCCAGAATCTTTACCATGGTATAACATAAACAGATTATAACCTATGGGGAAGATTCTTGTTAAATATCATCAAATTTAAAAGAAATTTCAGCATAAATCCCTCTTGATATAGGATGTCCTTGACTGCATTTATCTGTTCTGGAAATGAGCAGTACAGAAAATAATTCATTAAAAAGTGATAAACTACATTATCCTTCAGCAGCTGATAAATACCAGGACTCCCAGCTGACTATAGCATATCTATAATGGAGTACGGGGGCGTGGAGTGTGAATATCTTTGTTATTCTTTTTAAGGTTTATAAAATGCTTACAGATACAATAGTGAGGCTTTATATTCAAAAATTAAAGGCGTACATTTCATATACAGCCCACAGTGGGATGTGCTACATAAAATGACGGCCACTGCTGCTACTAGAAATTCACTGACAATTCAAGCAGTGTCATAATGTAAGCTGCAAAGGGACCAATGCACTGAAAAAACGGAATCAAGTGTCTCAGTTCCCTCTCAAAGATAACTATCCACAGTTGTGTAGTTTTGATTCTGCAACAGGCTCAGGAGCTGGATGAAGGATCTGAAGTCCTGACTTTGGATGATTGGAGTATTATAGATTAGAATGACTAAACATGACTCCAAGTGATTCTTTACATGGAAGGTTTATGCTAGCCATACTGCACTGTAGATTATTTGCTGCATCACCTGAAAAAACACTTCGTTTACACAACAGTTTTTACCATTAAAGAACAGACCAGACATATCTTGAGGCCTCAGGTAGTAGTGGGTAAGGAAGGAAAATGGGACAAGAGAAGTACGAAATTTAACAAATGATAAGCAAAAACATGGACAAAAGGAGAACCTTGTAGGAGAAGTGAGGCAGGACACGAGGAGAAATCAGGCGTCAGATAAAATATAGAAAGATGCAAGTAGAAAATGAATGGCATAATCAAACTGACTGGTGAGCGGCCAAACTTAACTGAGTTCTCCTTGTCCTTCCCCCATCAAGGATCATTGAAAGGAAGGGACAAGAGCAATCAAAAAAAATGTTAAGGAAAAACAAAATGGGAATGAAGAGGCATTAAGATGAATCTATAAGACCTGTTATGAATGTAATACACAAAGTCAGAGAAGTAGATATCAAAAAGAGAGATTTCCTCCTACATTTGACAGTGGAGGAAATCTATCACTTACAGAAAATGTTAGAATGTCTCAATATAAAAGGCTTAATATCCCATAAATGCCTCATGAGAAATATTCAGGGCATTTAAACTGAATGGATTTTGTTTTAGTTTGTTACTCTGCTTTTTTTTAAGGACTCTACAGTGTCCTTTAGCCAGCTAATAACCTCACCTGAGAAACTGATATCTGTTTACAGACAATGGACAAGTACAGAGATATTAAAGAAGTCTGGTAAAGTGTTGCAAACTATTTAATTTTCCTTAGACAAAATTTGAAAGTTTTCATGGAGATCTACTCAAACCTCTTAGATTTAAACTAAGTTATATGATCTTAATGTGGAAAAGTAAAAGGAGAAAAAAGAGGTTAATATTGGCATGAATTAACAGGATGAACTCATGTCTTGATAGGGATAATCTATCTAGTGTATCCCTACCTGCTTGTCACCTGACTCAGAGTGAGCAATTAGAGGTATCTCTCAAATCCCAAAAGTGGCATTTAAAACTATTCACATCCTTCTTTATAGAAAAGAAATTACTTAACAACTGCCTAATCTTGAATGTGTTATAAAATGCATTGTCTGTGAAGTGAGGAATCAATGAAACAATATTTTCAATGGATCTGTCTCATATATTTCCTGTGTCATCTATTCCTCATTGCAATACCACATCCTACGTAACACCCTGACTGCATTACTTCCAGATCCTTCCTATATCAGAAGACAATAACTTTTGTTTCTGAACCCTTGTTTTCCTGTTTCTTCCCATGTATACTACCTATATGTTTGTCTTCTATCTGGACAAGAGATAGAAGAGATTAGCTAATCAAGAGGTATGTGTACCCCAAAAGATCAGCTAACTTATGCATGCTAACTGGCAAGTGATATACTGAAGTGCAATGCACAATGGTTCACTTTACCCTGTCTTTCCCATAGAAAAGTATATTAAAATAATACAACACTTCTTTTCTTCATGCAGCTAACACAGGATTCGGTTTCATTGAAAAACCTTTAAATTTAGATGTCTGAATTTAGGTATATAACTGAACATTACATCTCTCAGCTCTGACTTTAGTCAACAGAGATCTTCTCAATTCAGTCAGCCAAGCCTAAAGAATGATTCAGCTGATAAATTTAGATCAGGGGAGATTGACCTTCTCCTTAGGCTTTGGTAACAGAATTGCTTTGGAACACAATACTGTTATCAAGTGTCCACTAGTATTGGATATGCACTTGGTTACCATGTGGGTTGGGCAAGTTGGACACAGAAACTGTGAGACACTCTTCTGCAGTGGCAGTAGGAAACCATGCAGAATATACAGGTTTATATCCAACAGCAATAGGCTTTTGTGCAGGTAAGTGCATTGAGACTGGTCTCCACTTAGTGTAGACACCTACTATCTAAAGATACCTACATTTATACATTAAACCTGAAAATGAATGTTTTCTTTATTACCTCTGAAATGTTACTAAGTTTAAAATCAGTGAAAGAGAGCAAAGGTTCCTGTAGAGAATGTATGATCACATAAACCAACCTGAAGTTTGCTTTCCAAGACCTGCAAAACAATCTGCATAGAAAACAGTCAAAATTAGAAAATGCTTGAATTCAAGTCACCTTAAATTGGCTCCCCCATGTGAACACATAATGACATATTTTTTAATTACATAGTCATATACATTTTTCCCCAAAGGACTCCTGTTTTGTTCTGTGCAAAGAAGAGACAGTGTTCATTTAATGAGCAGCAGTTTAGTATTTTGTGTTCTTCACTGTGCTGCTGCAGGCCTTATTTATTGCTCACAATTATAACGCTGCTCAGAAGACAGAATTATTAATTACCTCATGCTTTTCTGTATAACTCATTTCTTTCATAGATTAATTTTCACAGCACCCTTTTGAAACATTTCCTCCATTCACAGTTGAGATGCTAAAGCTTGGAAAGATTAGAGTCCCCACTATCCATAGATTTGAAGTGGCCAATTTAAGTCACCGAGGAAATTATTTTCTCAAGCACCTCACATTGATTCACACTTTATAAGCTCTGAACCCGACTTTGTATCATTCTTGCACAGAGTGCTCATTATTCCTACAAACTGGATGCCAGGAGTTAGCTAGGTAATACAAAAAGAATTAGTGACACATCACAAGAGAAATATTGTATATGTGCCTTGATTAGTATTATAGGCTTCTTGACAAACTTGTCTTAATTTTCTGTTGATCATCTTCGCCTACTTGATTATTTTCTGTCTCTGCTACCTCATTGAGTTAATCCTAGTTTTCCTCCTGACTTTCCATTCAAATCAATCTTCTGTTCTCTACTTAGACTCTTAAAGGAATCACACAACGTTCAGAAATCACAAAGAACTTTCAAATTCTTTGTTAAACTCAATTTTATCATACTCAGTTCCTTAAAAAGGGTTATTGAACCTTCTGCCATTGGTAGAACTGAGAAAGAGAGGCAGGAAAAAACATCCCCAGAGCTGCCATATTAATTTGGCAAAGCAATGAAAGTGAAAATGACTGCTTTGCTTTCTCCAGCTGTCTAATTCCTTAAACAAATGTGTATTTTGCCTGTGCACATAGATGGCCTTTAGTATCCTGGTTTATCCAGTCATTCCTTTCTTCATCTCTCTCTCCTCTTTTTGCCTTTTCCACTCTCCTCACTTACAGAAAGATAGCTCTATTGCTGTCACCAAAGCAATGAAACACAAGCTCTGCCTCTGTTCAGTACGGTCTTCATCCATCATGTGCCTCCCATGGCAGTTCAAATGAGTAATATTTAAACAATGCTAAGAAATCAGATCCATTTGGTGTAATTCTTATAAAAGTGATGTAAGAGGATATTGATTTTGCAGTTTGATACTGATAATCCTCAGTGCTTTTCATCCCTACCAGCAGAACTGTCTGCCCCACATCTTGAACAAACGCCTCTCATTTCAAACTCCCTCACAAAGATCTGTCCATTTCCATTGACATCATCCTTTCCTAGCTTTGGCAACATCCATTAAATATGGAATTTAATATTATGAACACATCAATGATTCATATCAATGGTAGCTGACTTAGGCCTCCTTCAAAAACCAAAAATATCCTCAAAAAATACAAATCCTGCCAGTCTTCTACAAAGTATCTTTCTCTAGGGATACTTACGAATGGTGCAGCAATGGCCAAATTTTCTTCCAGGAAAACAAAAGCTTTTTCTTTTAAAGAGACAATGCTGACAGGATTGTAAACATTGCACCTCAGTATAGTAATCATTGATGAAATGCAGAAAATAAATGTATGATACCAAGTGAGATTGTATTAGAAGTGAAATTGAATAATAATTTTCATGACTTTATGATAGCTAAAACCTGGTAGAAAACAACTCAAAAATAAAATGACTCAGTTTGAGAGGATGTTCTGTTGAAATAAAACTATAAACAGCAACTTCACACAGTGAATATTAATAATGTATGCTGATTAATGAACATACTAAAACAATAATAATCAAAGATAAAAGAAGACATCAGTTACATCAAAGACAATGAGAAACATTATTTTAGGTGTTCAGAAACTTACATGCAATCAACACAAAAGGTTCCAGTATGAGAATCAAGCTAAAGCTCTGGAAGAATAGGTACCTACTGACATAAGAATTACTGCGTTCATCTTATCCCAGTTGTCTTCATTTCATACTGCTAGTGTTGAGCTGTGTTAATTCCTTTTGAGAGTGGATTCCTTGTGAGCTTTTTCTCAAAAAATGATAAAATCCTGATTGAGTTAGTAACTGAGAAATAATGTCTATGATCTTAAAAAAAAAAAGGAGGCAAGCAGAGGAAAAGAAGAAAAGGGGGAAAAAAGAGGGAAGGTGAAGGAAGGGAAGGGAAAACTTCCATTGGTTACACAAGCTTTCTATCAGGCTGGAGGATAAGAGTCTAAAGGGCTACAACACACCAGAAGTTAAAAATGTCTTGTAGAATGGAACTAGAAGGGAAGTTAATTGCATTTGTTGAAGTAGGACCTCTAAAATGATTTCCCAGTTGACTGTCTCTTATTTATTTAAAGGGTTGACATTCCATAAGCAAAATATTTGCAGATGAGGAATTAAATCTCCTGGAGTCTATGACAAAAAACTGTGGCAACATTCTCCCAAATTTGAACCAAAATAGTGTTGTTTTCATACTGAGTTGTGCAAAAGTCAATATGATGCAGATGTCCAGTTCTGACAACACTACCCCAGCCTTTTGTGGAATGCAGGTATTATTTTCTAATTGGTCTGCACCAACTTTTGAAAAAGGCTAGCAGTCAATGAAATGTCCATTCCAATTGAATAAAGGAAACTTAATGGCTTCAACAAATTGCTTTATACAAGCTGAAAAATAGTGACACTGAAACTGAATTGTTTGGCAGGCTACCAAGCATCTTCACTATCGATAACAGCAATAACATGGTTACCTTCTCTATGTTTTGTTTTGCCTGTTCTTTTAAAGCACTTTCAACTTCAGTGATCTTCCCTGCTATTGGAAAAATGTACTCCAGTTTGATTGTTAATTCCATAATATAAATTGTCAAGCAGTACTGAGGTTGTTTGATAATTTGCATAATGTTTTTTAGTGTGCTAGTAAAAGAAATTAGCTTAAGAGTGCATCTCTGAACATGGCACCATTCTACCCAGCTGTCATAAAATGAGCACTAACTTAGCACAGAAGGCAGGGAGCAGTTAACCTTTCTGCTTGTCCTGGAACCTTAACAGTATGTGATCATCATTGTATGATATCTCATACCTCATATGAAATTAGTTGTGCCTGCAGTTATTCAATGCCTCTAGGGTTGTCACATTCTGTTGTATAACTAGACCAAAACATCATAATCTCATGTATTTGATAAAAATATTGGTCATTTATGAATATGCTTCACATCTTCTAACAAGGAAAAATGAACTTAAGCTGTTGTGGAGTACTGGAATTAGTAAAGCACTAATTAGCTTAGTACGATCTGAGCTACAGCCTCAGCAGCTAAGGTAAAGATGTTGTGAATTCTGACATGGATTCTTGGTATGGTCCTGGATACTTCACTTCCTTTTGTTTCCTTATGTTCACATTTTCATGATTTAACAAGAAAAATGTTAATAGACTATCTCTCCAGGGTATTTTAATGCTTAACAAATTATCTATGAATCACAATACTTTTCTGAGCTACTCTGTGCACCCTTTAGCCTGCCAATAGTCATAAAGGTACCATGATTCTTTAGCCTCCTTAAAACAGATTTTAAAAGGAAAAAGGCATGTGGTAGATTCAGTCACATTGTCTGAATGTACTTGGTTTTGTCTTGAAGTCAAGTACTCAAGGCCCTGCTTAGCTCTTGGATGAGAGATTGCTCAGAAATCCCACCGGTGCAAGTCAATGAGCCATGTTAAATTACAGAAACTGAATTAGTTCAAAGTCTGTATTAAGTTCTGCCTTCATGATTGAGCTGTTGAAAATCAGGAGGACGATTGCAATTGAATGGTTAACTGCCATCTATGTCTTTGAAAAACTGCTGATACTTAAATCCTTCTCTGCCTCTTTCTCTTTTCTGTTCTTTCCTTTTCACTATCCCATTTCTAGCCTGTAAGAACCTGTCCTTTCTCTGACAAGGTGCAGGACGGAATCAGAAAGCAACAGTCTCTGTGTCTGCCACAGATCAGCGAGGAAAGTGAAAAGGAGCTCCTACTGTACTACTCCTCAGCCTAGTGAGATATTCACAAGTGCGTAATTTTGTCAAACAAGCTGGAAATTTTGATGCATAGGGAGGATAGTGGAAAGACCCCCTGGAATCAGAGATAAATTATGGCTCCCTGTCAGCATTACCTTACCTCAAAGCAACTAACAAAGTAAGCAATAGTTTACTTCGGGAGCATTGCTCCATATCTCACTTCAGTAATATCCTCAAAAGTTCCAGTAAAGTCTGTCAGCTGTTCCTTCTCATGATACCATATAACTGACAGATTTTTTGGCAGCAACAAGGCATGCCCATCTCTGAAATATTTCTCATTTGCATTCTTTTCAGCTCCTTATCTGTCCCATTCAAATAAAAAATTAAAATAAAAAGATAAGATTTCTGAGAATAATTTTTAAGTAATATAAACTGTACAAGTGTTAGCGTGACAAATTCAGTATAAAGTACCTTCTGATTCCTCTGGATAGACAGATATTTTATTTAAATGTAGCTAAAAGTGTTTTTGATTGAAACCATTTGTTTCTCCAAGGAACAGTATTTTTGGGGAAAAAAAAAGATGCATAGTAAATACGAAAACTACTGACAAAGTTTCTTTTAATTTTATTTGCTTGGGTTGACTTGTCTACTGTTTTTAGACAAATGTGACAATGATAGTATTTTATATAAAAATTTGGAGTCCTGATTTAATGATACTTTTGAACGTGTTTCAGCAAAACTCTTCAGCAGTACATACAAAAGTTCTGAATGGTATTCTTGATTTACTAAGCTAAGGCCTGCTTTTGCTTTTTACCCTGCTCAAGAGGTAAAGCAGTTAGAATTCATCCTTTTGAGTTCTTTGACCTATAAATGGATATCAAAAGACTTTACTTTTTTATTGTTGACATGATTACATGCAAAATACAAGTAACAATATTTTTGCAGCAGAACTTGTATGTTTCTTGCACATTTTGCAAGAGGAATACATTTTCTTCTTTCATGTCATCCAAAAATTTTGTTAAATTCAAAGGATTTTTCTGAATACTGTCTGCCTAATTGTTACCCTTAACAAGCTCTTTTCAGTTTCTTCTATTCATAATTTCTGTTGTGTTGATGCACACGTAATCATGTCTATGACTGTATTTGTGAACTGCATCCAGTCGTAAGTATGACACTGGGCATGGCAAATTGCTGAGGGAAAATTAAGCAAAACTGCTTAAGCAAAGGAGAACTAGAAGTTTTTTAATGGTTTTCCATTTTCCATGTGCACAATTAATGAAAGTAAGAGTAAAAGTGAAGAAGGTCCTTCCAATGAGGAAATTGAAAAAAAAAAATTGGAAACACGTGATGGTAGTTGGGCAGGATTCATGGGCAACGCCTGGGAGCAGTACAAAAAGGAGTTTAAAATTAACACACATAGATGAGAAATTTTCTGTAAGGCAAGGTGTATAGCTACTGTAGAAGCTTTGGGAAGAAAATATTCATAGAGTTCTAGGAGCCTGCTGGAGCCAGGAGTCTACAGGATCCAGAAGCCTGCAGTAATTAATAGAAGACTGTTGAAACATTGGCCTTTGCTAGTGAAAACAAAGAGAAAAGGGGATAATTCAAGGTCATTATGTGAGACAAAACCACAGCACTGGCCAGCAGTGGAGAATAGGAACAGGGAAAAAAAAAAAGAATGGGTATAAGGAGAAGAATTTAAAGTTCACAAAAGAATCATGAAATACTAATGTTCATGGAGAGAACTTGATATAGGGTAGGATGAAGGTCAGAAAGACATTATAAATAGTTGGATCTATGTGATTTTGTGAAGTATAGAACAGAATGCTTCAAGGAACAGTATCTGTAACAAAAGACTGCAGATACCAGTGTTGAAGCTGACATGAATGATAATCTAGACTGGACATCACTGTCAGTGAGAGTGCATGGTGGAAAAGGAAGAGGGTGAAGAGATTTATTGGTTGACCAAGGAAACAAGTGGTGACTTTGTCAGAGGTAGATCAGGGAAATCCTTTAGAAGGATTATTTCTTAATATCTTTTCAACAGGATGAAAGAACAGAAAAGGAATAAAAGTTATACTTGTTACGTGGCAGGTGCTTATTATTCATACTGAACAATAATCCCCATATACATTCAAGACAATATCCAGGAAGAATAGTTGATTTCAAATATTTTCAAGACTGTAACTTAAGGGTCATAGAAATGCATCATGCAGAGGAATATGCAAATGAAAACCAAAACAATAAATCATTCAATTGACAGAAGGCTGTTGAAAAGTCTTATAGAGAAAATGCAGAAGGCCCATCACTTGAGCTTTTAAAAATTAGGCTGAACAAAACAGTAGCAAATTATACTGTGGGATCTAATCTTGCAATGCTAGTAGGATAATCTAATTGATCACTTCCAGCTATAATTTTTAGAATTCAAAATCCATGGCTTGTGAGTTTTGCTACCTCAGCTCACTGTGGGAATACAATGATTGTGGGTTTGAAATAGTGGTCAGCAAGAAAAGAGAAAAAGAGTTAATGACAGCAGAAAAAAGTGCCTACCACTAGAGAGGTAACTGGCAGTGCTAACAAATATCTCAGCAAATTTGATTTCCCACGAGACCACCTCTGATAGCTAGACCCAGGCAGCCAAATCTGAATGGAAGGCAAAAATAATTAGATTCTGATGACTGAAGGATTCACAGGACAACCAACTTTTCAGATGGAGTTAATGAAAAGAGAAAGAAATACCTGGATTTTCCAAAAGATATCCAAGAGATTTCTAGTATGGAATAGCCTATTAAGTAATTAAATCTTCTTTACTAACCTATAGATGTATGCTCTTATAAGGAAAGAGAGGGAAGGAGACAGAGAGAGACAAAGCATCTTAACATAACTGATCACAGCTGGGGGTTGTTAAAATGTGTGCATATCCAGTGCTGTAAGATTCAGGTTGATCCACAGCTATTATTCAAAGTCTGTGTCAGGTCATTTAATTTTGTGCTTCAGTTCCTTTCCTGCTCCTCTTTCCAAACTGAGCATTATGACCATTACCTGTTTTCTCTTCTGCTATTCTTCCTCCTCATTTGCTTGTTCTCTCAATGCTGTTTTAGAAGACTGAAGTCCCCCAGTGCAATATCTGTCATCTTGAACTAATCAGAACTTGGAACAAGTGCTAATAGCTCAATAAACTCTTTATTTCCACGAACAAAATTTGCACCACTGATGTGAATATATTCACAGCTCAAAATTCCTGAATGCTGAACAGGATTAATATCTGTCCTGCTGGTGTGGTGTCTCTATGTTTTGAGACTGAGTTAACAAACAAACCTTTAAAGAAACACCAAGTACCCTTTATAGGAGAGGAACAATATCAAATCACTAGCAAGTTACCTTCCAGAGACTGCATTTGTGCTGGAAAGGTATTCATCTGTTAGACTGAAATGGCTCATTTATTTATGAACACACATTTTCAGTCCATGTAGCTCCTTTCTCTACTGCTTCATATCACCAAGCTTTTCTTTGATAATCACAAACGAATCATAGAATCACCAGGTTGGAAGAGACCCACTGGATCATCAAATCCAACCAGTCCCACCAATCTCNTCCAGGAGAAGACTTGAACTTTATTCATACATACCCTGCAACCACTCTTTCTCATGTTTCAGTTTCAGAATGTGAGTTTGTCTCCAAGCTCTGTCTGTGCATCCACAGGTAAGGGCCCCACACTAATAAGTATTATGCCAGCAACATGCCACTCTGTTGTACATGTTGGTGTTACTGCCAGTAGCAACAACTGGAGAGACTGTTTTTTCCTTCCAAGCAGCTGAGTTCATAGATTAATTAAAAAATAATAATAAAAATAAAGCTGCTATTGCAATACAAGGAAGAAATTCTGAATAAAAATATTACCTCCATCAGTTAAGTAGCCTTTAATTTATCAAGCAAAAGTTAATTTTGCAGATTCTTAGCACCATACTACATGAGTTCAATTCCTGGATGGTTGATAAATTTTTCCCATACATAGTAGTTGCAGTAATAAATTTGCAATTCTGGGAAACAAAGCTTCACACAAATGTGAAGCTTCATGTGTCATTTCTGTTTGCTTGTGATGGAATACTGCTCATATAACAGAACCTAAGAGTTGAAATGTGTCAGTATGCTGGCTCCAAACATTAAAACACACTGATTTTTATTGCAAGTTCACACAACCAGGGTGCCATTTGTGCCATCTAAGTCACATTTACTTTATAACCTCCTGTACCATTGACCATATTCCTGCTTCCTCATGCTATTCCCTTCTTCTACAGTATCTGTAGGCAGAAGTGCTGCCTACAATTGTAGCTCAGAAAATTCAGTCTCCTGATGGAAGAACTAGATACCAGCTATTAATGCTATATTCCCACTGTAGAGGATACTAAATCAACTAGTATTATTCCCATAATTCCCTGTAAAATGAATTTATCTACTAGCTGTGGTTTCTGGTTGCTTATGAAATCCTTCCACCAGTTCCCCAGAACAGCTCTTCTCCTATGTTTCAAAGCTAGAAGTTTATGCTCCTTTGTCCCATGATCTTACCCAAATGTGTGATTTGATGGAGATTTCTAGTTTGTATTGCAGTTCATGCACCAAGTTATTCTTTGCACTGATCAGTCTAAGAATGAGATGGATTGCTTTGCTGTATGTTTATTTTGAAGTTGAACCCCAAGCAAAAGTTTCTGTGCTGTATAGAATCCAGCAACAAGGCTTAAAATTTTCATTTTACTTCATGTTATGTTATTTACATACAAATAATGAGGTAACAAAATGTCAGGCATCATTCACACTTGTAGGGTAAAATACTATTTATAGTTTTATACGATAACATACCAACAGCCATATAATTTATAGCTGGCATATTTACCATGTTTTAAAGGCCATATTTGTTCTTCATATGTTGTAATTCTAATGTTTTGGCTCCTAGGGCTGTTAAGGGATTTATTGTGTCATTTCAAGTGCAGTTTCTCAAGAAGAATGAACAGTTCAGGCCATTAGATACACCATTTACATTTGTCCTGTGTGAAGCTGCCATACAAACTGCAATATCACATTAGGATGGATAGGATGCTACAACAGGCTGCTGTTTCTATTTGGTAAATGAAACACTAGTGTCTGTTACTCTAGCTTGAACTTATAAAACTTGAGGCAGAGCTTTGAATGACCAGGCCTAGACCAACAGAAACAGAGAAATGAAGCACAAGAAAGCTTAGTTCAGAAATACTAGGAAAGCCCTTTTTCTTGGTAATGCAGAAGAGTTCAAAAGACTAAATTTTAACCAATATTATTTTTGTATTATTGGGTAATCATGTTTTTCCACTGATATTTAAGAATTTTCTCCCATAAGATCTTTGCATTCATATCAAATACCAACTTTTTTAATGGAATAAAGATATTTAAAATTTCTTAACAAGTTTATTAATTAATAAAACTAGGATTTGAGAAATATCCTTAAGAAGAATTAGTTCTAGTTTTGTAGCAGTGCCTGAAGTAGAACATAAACAAAGTCTTGAAATGATAGAACTGTTTAGAAATGCTATGATAGTGACGATAATTCTTTGCATATAATTTATATTACAGTGGGGTGGGATACATGCCATCATGATGTAGATATCAAGAATTTAAGAATGAGATTCAGTTGCAAAATGGTGGACAACTAAATGTCCTAGAATATCCTTCCTGATCTTCAGTTGTGTATGTCTCATGTATCCTTGTGCATTTCAGGTCTCGGTAGTTACATATCTTTAGATAGCTGAATGCCACCTCTAATTCTGTAGCCTAAGAAAGACTTCCCAGTTCATCATCATTAGTGATGAAAGTGAAAACTGTCCAAAAAGTAATGTACTCCACTGATCTTTAAAGTCTATAAAATTTACTGCCCTCTGGAGATACTTATCTGTTCACATATCAGAGGGTATTTAAACAACAAACAAGACTAGATAGCAAACAAAAAGTAATTAGGATGAGAGTGAATATGAGACTGAGACCCTGGTACTTATTTCTGCATGACTGTAAAAACTGGATAGAAAGATTCAAGATTTGTCTTTATCTGCTAAAAGTATCCTTTGCAGACATGTTGTATTCACAACTGTGTAGAGAAGACTGCCAGAATGAGACTGTACTATTCCAAAGAAAAGTCCTCTTAAATCACATAGCATAGCATAATCTTCCTTCTTCTTCATGTACACACACGAATGAGTAAATAATTCTCTTCGAGAAGTACTTACAGATTTTCTCTCAGAAAGCTCATCAAAATCAAAAGGGTTTTATTTTCTCTCTGGTTTGGATATTTCCTAAACACTTGTTTATACCCTTGCCAAAAGGAGGGTTTTAACTATTTAGAAAACTTAATCATGTGCAGTTTCTTACAATGAGTTTCATTATTCAGTAGCCTTTATATTAAATAGCTGCAATGTCAAAACCAGGCAATATTAAGTGTGAAAGATTTAAGTCTTGCATATTTGGTCTCCATTCATAAGAGGCAACTGCAAAGAAAGCACAAATCAAACAGCAGCAAACTTCACTCTTGACGTGTGTAGAGTGCTATATGACAAGAGCAGAGCATTAGGATTACTGGAATTTTTGCTTTAATGTTACATATAATCTTCTAGTTTTGCCTCTACAAGGCAACTGAGAGAGGCGTTTACAAGTGGTGACAAGCTTATAAATACATAAGGTACTAGAAATATCACAATTAATTCAATAAATATTTTTTATGAACTGCTTTGTGAGGCACTAGCGAAATTAAATGGGCCCCAGAAGTGCAGTAGAGTTAGCAATGTCATTTATACCAGAAAGGAGGAATGTAAATCTTGTAGCATTTTACAGATGTTTCTATTTAATATCCTTAATCCAAAAGATCTGACAAGATGAGGCCACCCAAGTGTTCATCGATGGCAAAGCACCTAGGGCTTCTACACTTCGCAACGAATAGGAAATCTTTATTAATCTCTTTAGCAATAGTTGTAATAACATTATTTGTGATGAACTCTGCAGTATTAATTTGAATGTCATATATAATTCCAAAAGAATCCCACTGAAATCTGAACAGAACAAACCTCATCTAATTGGGGTAAGAATCATAAAAGAACTCAGTGTTTCAATTTTACTGAAAAAACTAATTACAGCTTCTTTGTAAGGCCTAGCCAAGGTAAGAGAATCTGTTAGCCATTGGAATATCATTGATTATATTCAGTTTATTTGTGAAAGTCACATTTACGTGAAGCATATTTTACCATGAAATTGAGTAGTTGTTAATGGATTCGAAGAAATAAAGCATCTGAGCAGTTAATCACTGACCTGAACATGTTATTTTATGTCATTATGCATTATGTTTACTGCATGTGCAAGAAGTCTAATGCATTCTCAAAACCAATTCCACAAACTATGTTTACACTATCATATCTCTGCATAACATAGTTCAAATGTGGTTTTGAAGAGAACTTTGTAAAATGTTAGGGCTAACTCCTGTTTGCTATTGTGCCTCCTTTTGCAAAAGATGCTAAAGAAACCTTTCCATAAATTCCTTACATTTAAATATAAAATATAAATATTATACATATAATGTACATATATAATTATACATATAACTATGTACAAATACATATAAATATACCTCTAGTGTACTCATACCAAAGAGTTTAATACTTAAATTTGGGACCTTTAAATTAAATGCACAACAGAATCAAATCCTAGTAAAACACAGTAACGAGTAATCATGCTATATGTGATACCGCCAGAGCACCACCAATTAGTCTGTGGATTTAGTCTATACCCTACTTGGTTAACGTTTGGCCTATCAATGGCTGGGAGTAATAGAAACAGGCAATAGAATCCTTTGTTTCTGTTTAGTAGAGCTGACAGCTTTGCTGAGGAAAGACTGCTGTGGTGGCCAAAAAAAGTAATGAGCATTTCTCTGGAGAACAGGAATTCTTTAGTGAGGAAGAAAAAAGGGAAGATATGTTCTTATCCAGTTTAACACTCAGGGCAAAATATAGCTTTTATGAAATACCATTTGCTTCAGTAGATACAGATCAGATCACTAATTGGTTATAGATGCTAGAGTAGATTAGAATTCTTCTTGCAAGTCAAAAATCATTACACTCTCTCAATGAGTGCAATGATAGGACACGGAGTAATGTTTTCAAGTTGAAAGAAGGGAAATTTAGATTAGATATTAGAAAGAAATTTTTTACTGTGAGGGTGGTGAGGCACTGGAACAGGTTGCCCAGAAAGGCCATTGATATCCTATCCATGGAAGTGGTCAGAATTAGGTTGCATGAGGCTTTGAGAAACCTGATTTAGTAAAAAGTGTCCCTAGCCATGGCACGAGGGTTGGAACTAGATCATCTTTAAGATCTCTTTGAACCCAAGCCATTCTACAATTCTATGATTCTAGAAGTACTAAAAATGTATTTGTTTTCTGTAACATAAGAGCATATATATTTTTTATTTGAAAATAACGTCTAACAAGTCCTGGCCACACAGGCCACTTCACCTACTTCCCCCACTGAGTCCAGGGAGTGTATGTAACTGCATTTTATCTTTCTGTGCTCCTCTTGCCTATCAAACTCCAAGTTTCCTGACACAGAAAGCTCCAGACCAAATACTTAATACCTCAAGATCTTTAGTAAAATTAACATGTAAGGAAATACTGGATGATGATGCTTCAAATCGCAGGTGTAAAATACAACCTTTTGAGGATTGTGATGTATTAAAAAAAATTGCAGAGAGGCTAATATGCTTTCAGTCTCTTTCTGATTATTAGGAAGGTTTTTCCCAAAGCCTTTTTCCAATAGCTGGGAGGTGTGTGATGGAGGTGTTCAGGTATGCTGGTGGGTAGAAATTAGGATTGCTAATGCCTTATAATCACTGACATATTTTGTTTCTTTGGAGTGTCTTTTAAGCACTTGCCTCTCTTTCCTGGTGCCCACTGCTCAGTACTTATGCCCTGATTTACAGAAGTGTTGAGATCCTGTTGTTCCTTCTGACTTTTCATTGTTAATGGCAGCAGTAGCAATGCAGTATGATTCACTTCACAATCATTAGATGAAAAGTTCTTTGGAGCCTACTTGTCATTTACACTAAGAGTCTTTTCATTACAGTGGAAGTATTAGGGACATATAATTTGGGTTTAAACTACATATTTTCTTATCTGTAAATCTCTATTCATTATCATTGTTGGGATGAATTAAAATATTTATACATATAGAATAACACCTGGCTTTATTACTACACATTGTCATTCATATAGGTGTATTATTCCTATTGAATAACCCTTTTCTGTTTCTTTCTTTCCTGTGGAGAAAGCCTGTAATAATCATAGACCACAGGCACAATGATATCTTCAACAGAATTTTGAATATTGAGTAGGAGTCTTTTCTACTTAGTTTATACAACTGAAAAGCTACGTGACTAGATCAGCCTGTCTTCCTCACTAATACACAGAAAATATAGGGGTAGTTCCAGAAGGATATTCATCTGACTGTGTCAAGACAGTTGTAATAAATTACTTCCTAGAAATTTCCTGCTCAGACAGCAAGATAAAACCTTTGTTTATATTTAAAAGTAGATATTATTGTTCTGTAGCTCATACAATATAGACAAAATGATATTTTTGGAAACAGGTAAAGCAAGGTTATTTTCTATAAGTGAACAGATTCAATTAACTAGCTTCAGAAAAAATTACCATTTTTTTCTTAAAAATTTTGAGCAATACTGTTTTCAACTTTATGAGCAAACTTAGACATTTTCTTATCCATTCAAGGTACTTTGTCAAATTTATTGACAGCAGATGTGAATCTGTGAGTGAAAATAATTGTAACATTTACCAAGAAAAGCTTCATCTTAAACACTGTGAGACAGCAAGTTTACAAATCCTTTGATTAGAAGGAAAGAAATGAGAATTTAAAAAACCTCTACCTCCTCATTCCATGAAACAGAAGAGACAGAAATGATTAAAATTGACAAGTATAAAATCTTTCAATAACACAAAGAACTCTACCAGAAAATTTTCTTACTTAGATTATAGAATGACAGATACAAATGGTAACTAAGAAACAACAGATCAGAACAAACTATTTTTCATGCAGAAAATGTATGAAGGAAGATTGCTGTTGCAAGCATGCTGACTTTACTAAAGAAATGTTCCATGCTAAGTCAGGAACAGTGATATGTTTGTATAATTTTGATATGCTGCACACTCAGAGAACGGGCAGAGAATCTAAATGAAAAAGGTATTCTCTCAGAAAGTTTAGGATATGACAAATAAATATAGGAATTTCATCATCTTCTAAGAATCTAGAACATGTTATTAAAGTAATGTTGTTTGTGAGTTGTTATACTTTATAGAAGCCTTGCAGATTCTTTTTCTTAATTTAAGCTTTCAGAGAGTTATTTTCCACTCTGTTGGTTACAGACAGTTCAACAGGCAAAAATAGAAAAAAAAAATTATGAACGTATCAAAAAGAACTGTTATAAAACAGCAACTGCTTGTGAATTCTTTACCAGTGATATTCATTATAAATATGGCTGCCTAATATTTTATTTCATATTTTAAAGTTTGACAAAAGCAATCATAGGAACTGAGAAATGCATCAGAGATGGAGGAAGCTGGAATTCCCTGTGGTAAGATTTTCTAAAATTCTACTAGGTCTTGGAAAAAATCTACTTTGTAATAATTTCTATGTTTCCGGCTAAGTGAGATATAAGCGAATGCACTACATTTCTCACTGAGTTGGTATGTTATTGGGAACTTTACTGGTGGGTTATACTTTAGCTGAAGATAGTTTAAAAGCAGTGAACCATGTCCTACAGATGTCATTCTGCAGTCATGCGGTACCTTAAGCCTGTCACCTCACCAATTTCATTCTTTTAAAATTAAGCAATATAAATGAACAGAATGAGCAACCAGTAAATCTAACATTTATGTAACATACAAGATGGATAAAACAGTGTATTGAAAACTACATTTATTTTCTGTTTGCTGCAGTAGATATACACATTCCTAAAGGTAAAATATTCTTTAAATGGAGTACTGCACATTCTGGCCTATGCAATGCCCACATAAAATAGAAGTGTACATGTTATAATTAGCAAAGCAATTTACTTTGCATATGAAATGCCACGTGCAATCATCCAAAGACTATGCTTCTAATAAATTCATTTTCTTTATCTTGATCATGGCAAAATCATATAATCATAGAACAACCTGGTTGGAAGAGACCCACCGGATCATCGAGTCCAACCATTCCTATCAAACACTAAACCATGCCCCTCAACACCTTGTGCAACCATTCCTTAAACACCTCCATGGAAGGTGAATCAACCATCTCCCTGGGCAGCCTCTGCCAGTGCCCAATGACCCATTCCATGAAATATTTTTTTCTGATCTCAAACCTGAACCTCCCCTGGTGGAGCTTGAGGCCATTTCCTCTTGCCCTGTCCCCTGTCACTTGGGAGAAGAGGCCAGCACCCTCCTCTCTACAACCTACTTTCAGGTAGTTGTAGAGTGCAATGAGGTCTCCCCTCAGCCTTATCTTCTCCAGGCTAAACAACCCCAGCTCTCTCAGCCGTTCCTCATACAGAGAGATACAGACCTTATCTGAGGTCTCAAAGTAACAAAAGGCGTTGGGGAAAGACTCTATAGAGATACCCATCTCTCTGCCTGGTTGCTTGTCTCTGTTTTGATCATAAATGTAGCCCAGACGGCTAGTTTAGACTAAGTGCTTAATTTTTGTTTAGTTGTCTAAAGTTAAGGAAGATAAAATCTACAGGAAAATTAGGCTGGTATACAACTGTGTTTGCATACAAGTTTAAAGATATATTTTGATTAATTAGTCAGTGCGGGGTGATAGGATACATGGTGTTAGGCAACGTGGGGTAGTCTGGCTGTTCATGCCCTATAGTATCTCAGTGTCCTCTGTAATTCTGTAAGTAGGAATTTTTCCCAAGCTTGTGAAATATTAAATGGAAATGCTTATACAGCCTTACTATACTTCTGCACTTTAGTGAAACATCAAGGCTATATTTTAACTATGCAGTGCTTCCACAGACACTGGACACGTAAGTAAATGAACAATTTTCTTTAAGAATCTCTAGAACTTTTTGATCGAGACAGACAGCATAATGACTAAGTGAGCTTTAATTTGTATTCTCCTAGCACCCTGAGTGCTTGATTCACATAATTTCTTTCTTGGTTTCTTTTCCTACTCAACCAGCCGCTGGGAAATTATTGTCAGAGTCTTAAAATGATTTCTTAATGATTACCTGTTAGGAAAATGAAATTTCTTTCTTGATCTCTTCCTCCTCTCTTTCTTTCTTTTGAGGATGAAAGAGATGAATCCTTATAGTCAGAACATTAGCTGTGCATGCCATAAAATGGTGAGCATATATTGTATAGATTATTTTCTCCCTCTCAGGACCAGTAGTGACATCATCTGATAAGCAACAACTGAGTTTTTTCAGGAGTGGTATGGTGTAGAGTAAGAGCTTTGTAAGCAAAATAAGCACTTGAGGAAAGAAAAGTACGTGGAAGAGACATCTGACTGCACAAATGAGCATTGGAGTAGAGACTTAAATAAAATGGGAGGATAAAGACAAAAGATAAAACAGAGAATGGAAATAAAGAATAATCAGGACAGAAAATGAAGAACACAAAGACTGTTAAGAAATGAACTTTGGGAAATAATTCTAGGAAGATAGTGAGGTAAATTTGTCTGTTTCCCCTGTCATGTCATTTTTTTCTTAGTACCATGAGACACAAAATATTCTGCTAGTAATAACTTCTAAGTTTATCTCTTGATTGCAGATGAACTAGAGTTAAGATAAATTAAAGCCCAGATTGCAAAAAATGTTCAGTGTAATTCATCTGACCTAGACAAACACATTAGTATATCAGATACTGTAATTTCATAACCCAGTGGGATTTTCAAATTTGCTTTAGGCTTTGGAAATCTCATCAAGTTTTCATTATACCTTTAAGTTATTAAATGTTACAAACCCCCCACAATTCCTACTTCTCCATATGCCAGCTTTATGCTACCAAATTTATTTTTCTTTTAGTGTAACTCTTGCTCGGTCACTTCTCTGTTTCAAATTTAGAGACCACCAATGTTACTTATACATGATAGGTCACTGCACAGTCTCTTGAGAGTAACTTATTCCGTTTACCAATGCTTGACACCATGAGTTAACAAAGAAGGATGTTGAGGCTCTGGAGCGAGTCCAGAGAAAAGCAACAAAGCTGGTGAAGGGGCTGGAGAACAGGCCTTATGAGGAACAGCTGAGAGAGCTGGGGTTGTTTATCCTGAAGAAGAGGAGCCTGAGAGGAGACCTCATTGCTTTCTATAACTACCTGAAAGGAGGTAGTGGAGAGGAGGGACCCGGCCTCTTCTCCCAAGTGACAGGGGACAGGACAAGGGGGAATGGCCTCAAGCTCCACCAGGGGAGGTTTAGGCTGGAGATTAGGAAAAAATAAGGCACTCCAGTTACATCATGATAATCCTTTTTTTTAAGACATAGAGAGTTGTCTAGTACTAAATCCCTCACACTAAAACTTCAGCTGACAGAATATGGCTGTGGACTGAAGTGGAAGATGTACTAGTTTCTGCTACCTCATGATCCAAAGCAGAAGATTCTAGATATTTAAATCCACACAACAGCATTACTACATCAAAACCTTGTTTTGACTTTTTATGTAAACCTCAACGAATTACGAAAAACAACCAGTTTCAGGAGTTATTACAGTATATTTGCAGTCATGTGCATTGTATATTAAACTAATATATCAAAAATACATATAAAGGCATGCTGGAAAACCACACAGAAACATGCAAATGCACAAATATACATATTTAGAAATCACAAAAATCTCATATAAAATATATATTATATATACATGTATACTATTTTAGCTTTGTTTGAATTATTACTTAGAACATTGAACTGTTGCATAGAATTTCTCTTATTCCTGTTGATATGTCTCATTAAATGGCTTCTAGATGAGAGAAAGAGAGATATGTCAAAAAGAAATGCTTGTGATCCATTTTTCTCACTCATGTGTTGCCAGATTCACACTAAGTGAAGTGTGGTTTAAATAATTTCCCATAAGCACTGGTATATGAGCTAGCATGAAAGATTACCATCCAAAAAGCATATTCATTTATTACTAGCCCTAGAAGTATTTGTCACTTTATTCACTTAGGTAGCAAATATGTCACCCAGGCTTTCATGGGGCATTAAACCATTGCACAACTTGACAATAACAATAACATTTTTAGAAACTCTGACAGGTTTCAGGTATTTCTGTGTCTATGCATCCTTAGTCTCAATTCCCTTAACAGAAATTTTGGAAATAATCCCTTGGTAACACATCTATCAGACCTTGCAGCTTGATAGACAAACAGTTCTATGCAGTGAAAGTCCCTGTTATGCTACAATAGTATTATAGCAAATGGCTGCAGCAAATTGTTATAATAACTTGCCACAAAGAAGAGCACTCTACAGTAATCTACTCTTACAGTGACAAACTCATGTGTAGTTCATTCCCTGCCTGAAAGAAAATGTTGCAACCTCTTGGTCAAATGTAAGTGATGTGTTTCTCTATCATCATGATGAGAGAGGACCTATAGATTCAATAACTACCTACGTTTTGGTTTCAAATAATAGAAGTGAAGGGAAGATCTGCAAGTGATATTCTCTTCCACACAGTTTTATCCCACGGTACTAATTTGATTTTCTCCCAGTTAGGAGTACAAGCAAATGAATCTTCAGTTTATCTAAGGTAAAAATATCCCAACAACCTCTTTTAATATTTTTAAAAACTGGACCAAGTGAAGCTAAAAACATCATTTAAGTTAAAAGTGTAAACATTTCACCACCACCACCATGGAAAAATATACCTGATAATTAATCTATGTGTAAATATTTTTATAGATGTAACTTTCATCAAGGCAATTTCTAAACTTATTTTTAAATATCTGATGAGTTTTACATAGAATCATAGAA